>JAECUM010025209.1:0-17500 GCA_016617855.1 Megalonaias nervosa | reverse complement strand
TATCTAATTACTGAGCCTCTGGTCAGTCCAGTGCCGTTTTCATTTTTTTCGATGTGTCATGTCAGGGGTACGCCTGCTACCCTAAGTTTCAGAGGACAGTACTACCTACGACTGTTGACCAGAGTGGACAAGCCACCGAAGTCGGAGGCAGCCACACATTCTTCTGGAATAAGAAGAGTGACGTGAAGATCGTGTTGGGTTTGCCATCAAATCGCAGCTACCTCAGACCAACATCACAAATCTTGCAAAGGACATGAATGGATTACTGTTGCAAGTGAGTTGTTGTTGTTGTTGTTGTTGTAGGGTTTAACGGCATTTTTCAGCACAAGACAGGCTATACATGGCGGCCAGTAAAAGAGGTGGACGAAGAACTCGAGGAAACCTCGGAAAGAACCACCAACCCACGAGAAGCTACTGGAAAGCTTTCTCACGTACCCACATTGTTGCAAGTCAGAGTCCCAGTCTGGAAAAAGATATGCTACTATCATCTGTGCATATGCAACCACGCAGACCAACCCAGATGAGATCAAGGATAAATTTCATGAAGATCTGGAGTCTCTTGTCGCAGAAGTACTGAACGCATAGATCACTAGACATGGCTAGATGTCACTGGCAAAAATGGCTTTGGCAAATAGAACAACGAACTCGTCCTGCTAGGGAAAAGCGCTGAACGCGACCTTCTAATAACTAACAGAGTCTTTCACCTTCCAAACGTCTTGGATACACCCATGTCCAAGCAGTGGCATCTTACTGACTACGTCATTGTCAGGAGGAAAAATATTTAGGATGCAAGTCCCATTGACAACGATCGTGAGAAGTTCAGAATGCTGGACTGACCACAGGCTCATAGTCACCAAGCTCAGTATCTAGATTCAGTCTACCGGAAAACCACAGCCAAAAGGTGCCCAAAAAGCTTAATGTCTCTAAATTTTTTAAACAGAGAATGTAAAACAGGCATTTGTCAAAGAACTGTGCAGCAATCGATTTGAACTCCGATAATGTCGAGGGAAACTGGGCATCCTTCCACGACTCTGATCGACTGCCCCAAGTGGAAATCAACATATCATTTACTGATCATTGAATAGTGATTAAAATTTGAGGAATCATTTGATCAGCTGTTTAATGATAAAGCACCTGGAGCAGCTACTCTACCAGCAAAAGTCGCACGCATTGGATATAAACTGTCCACACTCTTCCAGTCAGTGAGGTTTTAGAAACCCCAGTAGTGCAAGGATGCATCCACTGTCCACGTTTACAAGCGGAGTAGCAACAGACAATATTGCAAAAAACATCTCGGCATCTCATTAATGTCAGTAGCAGACAAAATGCTTGCCAGAATTCTTCTGAATCGCCTTGTACGTTTTACTGATGAAGGCCTTCCGCCTGAGCGTCAACGTCGCTTCAGGAAAAATGGAAGGACCGCAAAGAGTGTATTTGCTTCTCGTTAACCACAGGAGAAATGTCAGGAACAGAACTCCAACCTGTACACGACATTCATCCACTTGTCAGAAGTCCTTGACACAGTCAGCTTTGTGGTACTTGGGAAGATCATGGACAATTTTGTTTGTCCTGACAAATTCATCTTAATTCCACGATGGCATGTTTCTCGTGTCGTGGACGACGGCAAGCCATCTGAAAAATTCTCATTACCATTGGAGTCAAGCAGAGCTATGTGATAACCCCAACGCTCTTCACTATGATGTTCTCGGCCATGCTTTCTGATATCTTCTGTGAAGATGTCACCGGATCGACATTAGATACCAGACTAATGGCAAGCTCTTCAATTTGAGGATACTAGATGCAAAGACAAAGTTAAAGAAAGTGACCTTTCGTGATCTCTTTACATGCTGAAAACTGTTATCCTGCATGCACAATCATAGCCTGACATGCAAAAGAGTATGGACCATTTTTCTTAAGCTTGTGACAATTTTGGTCTCACAATCAGTATCAAGAAGACAGAGATGATGCACCAACCTGCACCAGAAAAGCCTTATTTAGGGCCTGTCATCACATTAATTGGCCAAACCTTTCTGGCAGTGGACGCAGCACGCTTTGTCGTGTAGTCCACAGAGATGGTGAAACCACCGCCAAAATTGCTAAAGCAAGTGTGGCTTTTGCGAGACCAGTCGCAAATGTGTGGAAACGCAGAGGCGTCAGTCTGCAAACAAAACTGAAAGGCTACAACATCGTATGGTCAACACTACTTTATGCATGCATGAGAGAACTGAACGGTGTACATATGCCATGCCAAAAAGATGAACCATTTTCAAATGGGCTGCTTGAAGAAAATGATGAGAATATGATGGCAAGACAATGAAGTTCTCATATGGGCAGGCATCTCAAATATCCAAATTCAGCTTATGAAATTACAGATGAGATGGGCAGGTTACTCAACAGGGTGTCAGAAGAGCGACTACCATAAAAGATCGTCGACGGCGAACTGAAGGAGAGAAAACGATATGATGAGAATTGCAGAGGCAGTGCAGAAGCGCGAGTAAAATTCTAAGCAGGAATTGACCTGATAAGACTCTCATATCTTTACAGAAACAAAACCAATAAGCGACGTCATGGATATTTTTTAACTCAAAGGACAACAATCTTTTCCCATCGTCCTCTTATTATTTTTCTCTCCTTGCCGACAATACCAAACATGTAGAATATTATTCTAAACGGCAAAATATGGAATGCACTTTTTAATTCTACTAGTATATATGTACCACTTTATCCTTATCAAGTATACATTAATGATCTCCTTCGTGTGAGTTTCTAATTCCAAATAATGTGGTACCTTTTGTTAATTCAGTATGGTATTTTATCTCTGAGAACAAACTCAAATTATTTCACAAAATGATATCCCAAAGATAAATGAGGTAGAGTCTCTTCAGCTTCATTTAAAAATAACATAAGGATGCCTCATACGTTTTCCTTTGAAACAATCTATATATAGTATAGAGAATTATATGGAGAACTTTGTACTGAAGACTCTGAAGTGCCGTGTCACAGTCCACATACGATATTATAAATAATACTGTCACAGTCCACATACGATATTATAAATAATACTGTCACAGTCCACATACGATATTATAAATAATACTGTCACAGTCCACATACGATATTATAAATAATACAGTCCACATACGATATTATAAATAATACTGTCGCAGTCCACATACGATATTATAAATAATACTGTCGCAGATGAGCATTAACAAATTTCGAGACCCCAGTCAGCAAAGCTGACACTCTAAATACATACACTAACTCAAGATTTAATAGATACAAAATTTATTTTAAAAAATGTAAAGCACAAAATTAATAAATATATTTAACATAAAGGCTTCAATGTCTGCTCAGTATAATAGACATAGTAATTGACCTGGTTAGTCCGATTCCCGCTGAACAAGTTAATTCATAATTCGGAATTTTCCGATCTCTCACTACACTTTGTTGTCCCTTCAATTCATACTTCAGTCTTCCTTCCTTCCTTCCCAGCTCTTCCTTCTTCTTTCTCGCGCCTTCTACTTCTTCTTACTCTCTCCTTCCTTTCCTCCTTCCTCATACTATTGTGCCGCCTCGTGCGTGCACCCTGGAAGCTTCTTTCGAAGCTTTTAATTAGAAATTCCAATTCCCTTTTACGAGATAAGTCACCACAACTCTTGGAGGGGCCTTCCATTAGAATTCCATTAATCACACAATTACATTTCTTAAGACATTGTGATCTGACCCAGACTCACGCGTCTGTACTCTTCCAAAATTCTAAGCGCACTGAAATCTTTGTGAAGTTTCTCCTATACAAATTATACCAGTTCCCGCTTATAATTTGTGACCACATTCCATTCTATTTGAGCCCTCTGGTCGTCTATATTTGGTTGGTCCGTTTGAATTTAACTCGGTTTCAAAGGTCCCACTCTTGGCAGCTTCCACATGGGTGGTATAAGAACCGATTATGCCAGCGGCAATAGCCGAAGCTGATCAAGGGACTATGTTCCTCTGAGGCAATCTTGATGCTTCCGGATTTCGTACCGGTTAGGTAGAACTCCTTGTTCTCGGGTATGTGTAAACTAACAATTCTGCCACAGAGTTCGTTTCATCCCGTCGCCTTAATAATACAGAAGGGAAGGAAATATGTTGGATCATAAGTTTTGTGTGAGCGATTCTGATTTAAAATAGCGTTCCATTTTGTTTCCTTTGACCCAAAAGTGATTTGTCATATATAACGTATAAAGTGATTTTGCAATTTTTTCCTCCTTCCCGAGGAGATTTATATTTTTATATAGCAGAAATTTTAATCTCACAGCATGTCTAGCAGTGTTATTTTTGCAAGTTCCTGCTATTGCGTCAAGAACTCCACTATAACAAACTAATGTTAGTATAAATGAACTCACTGTATGCAAGGAACATGCCATCTTCTTTAATGATGACATTGATAAAATGAAGACTTTTTACAACAATAATTCAGAAAGATTGTATTATCATTTAGCTTGATATATTTATTATACCAGAATGGTACTAATGCAATTTGTCCAGGGGTTGTGGTGGGATAGTCATCCAATTCTATCAACGAAAAAAGAACACAAGTTGTTACATGTGACGACTGGTTTAATATAGGGAATTTGGCACTAAAATGTATGGCGTCATACGACCAAGATATCCACTAGGATGTCTACTACTTCCTCAACTTGTCCACTTTACATCGTTGAGCGGAGGTCCTTCTTGTCGGATTGACGATGAATGGTGCAACTACCGCCTTCTTTGGATTAACGTTGTTTGCGCCCAATCGGGGTGTGCGACGATTTACTTCCCACACTGTGATATCCTTAGTTTATCGCACGAGAGCTAAATGGAGCCTCACTCTCGTGCGCTTTCATGCTCGTTACTTAGTTGTCATGTCCGGCCGAGCAGGGGAAGAAAAGGTGGTGCGGGAGCTATCACACCGCCATCTTGTGTGCGCCTTATCCTTGGGTAGGATTTTATAATCTCTTCTCTGAAAGACAAAATGTAGTCGTCTTGCCATCTTCGCATCCAATCAAATACACATGTAATGGCTTCACTCTGGCATATAATCATACTTTCGATATTGAAATTACAAAGTACCTTGTTGAAATCAATTGCCTTCATCATTTTGGGCCGACGGACAAGGCACCGCTATTACACGCTATTGATTAGCTTTCATTATATAATAACGGAGACAACTCATGCAATCCAATAGATCTCGCTAGGACAAAGCTCTGAAATATTTTAACGAGCCTATGTGTAGATAGGGTTAACACATCAAAACCTTGGCTTGCGAAGCTGTTGTCTTGCAGGAATTTGGAACATAGACTCTCTCTGCAGTAAATACTATGGAACGGTAAGCTAACCGGAAAGAGATCTGAAAATGGGTAAGCTGTTTTCACTGTTGACAAGGCTATGAAATTAGAGTTTTAGATTGACTTTTTCCAATTTGTGCCACATTATATATATTATCTGATTTTCGTGACCGGATTTTATTTAGAGTCTCACCAATCAATGCGTTGTATAATTGTTTATAATAATTATCCTATCGTATTTAGTAGTAGTATTTAGTATGCAGTCCGCCTTGTGTTTTAGGTGTGTGTGTGTGTGTGTGTGTGTGTGTGTGTGTGTGCTGATGGTTGGTGTTTAACCACCTCATAATTCTTAATTTGGGGCCATATGCAATCTATCAGTTCTATTTAAAATTGTTACTTTATGTAGCCGGGCATGACGGTCGTGGGCTTTGACCGACTTATGGTAATTAATTGTGGTCATTACTTTCTTACATGGTTTTATGGGATCTAAATTATTGCCACCATGCGTAGCAGGGTTTAGTGTGGTCGGGCAAGTTGTCTAAGTTTTATTTTCATTTTTACGCTATTTCTAGTTCAAGAATTGCAATAAAGCAGATGAGAAGGAATTATTGCCGATTACTTTCATTTCAACTAATTTTTTTCGATCATGTTATTATATATTGCCTGTTACCAGTGCTCTCCTCTGTTAAATATGGTCTTATTATTACATTACATTGCTGCTACTTGCTATATTACTATACTATATTACTATCTTCTGACCTATTATTGTTTACATTGCTTTTTTGGTGGTCTCATCGTTTCACGTATGGTTCATACTGTTTTATTACATTGCTTATTTGATTGTTAGCGATAACTTAAGACCTGTTATTAAGATCAGTGGAAGTCGAATTTGACTCCACAACGTTGTCAACTTTGTAAACATGTTCCTGTTTAAAATTGTTGAATTGTTGATTTGTATTTGTATGATTGGTATGTTTGTGTTGAAGATGCTTCTTCTTGTGAATAAACATGCTAAATTTTTGAAAAATGGTGTATGTTGTTTTTTGATTGATTGGCACTGTATGAATATATGCTCTTTCCCTTTTCGATCACTCTTGAGTTATTTTATCAATCGCATTACAGAAACAACAGGGGTATTACCATCGCGTGCGCGCATGGGGCATATAAACGGTGATCGGCTAGATCACCGCTTTATATGCCCCAAGCGCGTCTGGTATCAGACGTACAAACAATCGTCAAATTATTTTGCAGACTACATGTATAACATATGTGGGGACTTTAACGCCCATAGCGATAGATGAAGGGGGGGGGGGGGGCGCCACAGGGACCATTCTAATAGAAGAATGGGTCTATAGCTCAAACCTAGTTATTTTGAATGATGGAGCTTGTACAAGAATTAACCCGGAATACGGCCCCTTAGCAGCTATAGACCTCACTATCTATACGCCTAAATTGGCTGAAATAGCCGATTGGGAAGTGGACCAAACCAGCACGTTAGGAAGTGATCATCTTCCAATAATAATCAACCTGAACCTAACCGTCCCTATCACTGACTCGGCTAGGATTCCCGAATGGAAAATAGATAAGGCAGACTGGTTAACATTCAGGTCTACACTTGAAGACATAAATTTAGAGCAACTTCAAGCTGTAAATATCAGTAAATACAACCAAAATGTAATAGACGCGCTCTCATCCGCGGCTGCCGTAAAGGTCACCGGCCGTGTCCAACATTTATTTTTTTACATCAGATTTGCACTACATGATTAGAAGTTCTTATACTCGCACATAAAGAACAAAATAATTATCAAGTGTAAAGAAGAAATAATTTAATTACTTGAAATTGAAGTATACAACGCTGTTACTTCCCTTAGCTACGATTCCCACCTATAGAGGACGCCAGTCGGAAATGACGTACATTGATCACCACAAGACGAAGTACATGCTTCTTGTCGTCGAAAAATAAAACACTATAAACTATGGATAGGGAACATTTAGATGAAACTGCTGAAAACTAATTTACTGTTCAGCCTTATATCGATATGCTTGCACGACGCACTAGATTCTGTAGCTTTCAAAACCGTTCCATTGTTTCAATTTATTTTGAAAATTCTCATTAATACAGGTAAAAAGGAATCAGTGTTGGCTTCCCTATGTCGGCCGACTTTATAAAAAACAAAAAAAAAATCCGGCACACTTAAAAGTATCCAAAGAAACCAGACTTGGCTTCCTTATATCGGCCGACTTCATAAGACAAAATCGGCACACTTAAAAGATAACAAAATCAGTTTCCAGGGTTGGTTTGCTTTGTAATAAAATAAACTTTGTATTTGATATCCTGTAGGTAAGTTTAAGCAAGGAGTTTATTGCTCGCTGTGTTTATCCATCACCCGGGCTTCTGTTTGTTTGCCATATGTAATCATAATTGATGTTTGCAGGACAAATAGTATACACAACAATAACTTGCTTTAATAATACTTTTGTATCCCATGCTAGCGAAAAGATTATCATTTGTACTCACAGTGAATGTATTTTTAAAAAATCATTTTTATTAATATTTGCGAGATACCATCGTATAACCTGGATACAATACAATCTTGGTCGGTTTGCACCTTGTAACTTATCATGCGTGAATGGCAGGTGCCTTCAAGCAATCGGGTGATATTCTCGTCTCTTTTGCGATTTTGTTATCTGACATAAGCGATAGGCCTACACACTACAGTAAGGATGCATACGCCAGCTGTCATCCGCTACATATACGGAGTTCGTGGATATATTTTTTTCTTTAATAAATTTCGCATGATGAAAAAAGAAGGAATGAATGATAACAATGCAAGGTTAGTTTCTTTCATTTTATTTTCAAATAAGTGTATGTTTATTAAAAAAAATTGTGCTGTGCGGGGGGTGAGGTGGGGTGGGCGGGCACAAATTCAACACAAAATTATTTCCTTTCTTATTTGTATGGAATAATGGAGCAAATATAATTGACGATATTGACTAGTAATGACGAGCTTTTAATTTACGCGCGCACACATTAAGACAACTTCAAAAATAAACACAAACAATAAAATTAACTGGTAAGAGCTTCATATTGCAGCAACTAAACTGACAAAATGCTCAACATTATTCTCTCTCTCTCTCTCTCTCTCTCTCTCTCTTATGCAGCAGTGTTACAACCTGAAGCCTAAAATTAAATATATTTGTTATAATATCTCATGTACACTGCCCTTAGAAAAATGTATGCGTATTCTGTAGATTACTGTTTAATAAATCAATATTGATAATTTGACAGGAAGACTTAAATTGAGAATGTCGTTGTGCAGATGCATATATTTTTTTTAAGCCTAAACTATGCATATAAATATTTTAATTAGATCGAGCAAGATATGTCAATTTGTGTTTTCTCTCATATATATGTACGTTATGAAGTATGATTATTTTCATTGAAAGAATATCAAGATAGTTTGTTTAAATTTATTTTTTTTCTAAAACCTATCTTACGTAGTATCTACTTGTTGTTTGAAGAAATGAACTTGTTCAAAGTATTGTTAAGTTGGGCCGAATTGTCTTTCGAGTCGGGATGAATTGACTATAATCCGGCATAAATGATACAACTTTCCCATCCCTCACCCTATTCAATCTCACAGCTTGAATCCATTTTTGTTTTCTGGTAAAAAGGGTCTTTCGGAAAAAGAAAGAACCCTTTTTTCCAGCATCACTCGTTTGGTTACATCCATGTGCAAGACAGTGCACCATATTTGCTTTTTTTTGGGGGGGGGGGTGTCCATCGTCTGATCTTTTCAGACCATTCAAGGGGCCCCCTTCCCTACCTTTATTTTTACCCGAAGGCTTAGTTTATATGTGTTTGCTATTACTTTATTTTACCCGAAGGTTTATTATAAAAGTGTTTGCTATTTCTTTATTTTTACCCGAAGGCGTAGTATAGAAGTGTTTGGGTCTTTTTTGTTTGTTTTTTTGGGGTGTTTGCCACTTTTCTTTTGTTTTTGAGTCATTGTCTTTAGAATGTTTTATTGATTATATATATCATTACTATATATCTCCTTATATTTATATGTCCTGTGTCTCGTCAAGGTCCATAAAATATCTTTGCATTTCCTCATCCTCTATCTCAGTGAGTCCATAGCATGTATCCTCTAGGTCCTCATCTCGTGATAGTTTGTACTTTTTCTTTTCAGGTCTTTCGATTTCTTCTGATGTTGATTTTGATGTATTTTTCCCAAGTTCTTTACTCAAGGCTTTCCTCGCTTTTTTACTCTTTCTCTGTTTCTTCTTTTGTGTATTTTCTGATCCTATTTGTTTCTCTTCTGTTTCTTTTGGATTTTGTTTTTGATCCCCACTTGGTTGTTGTTGTTGTGTGCATTTGGATTGCTGTTGGGTCTGTTTTGTTTCTGTCAGTTGTTGTTGTTGTTGTTTTACTTCATTTGGTTTTTGTATCATTTGCTGTTGGTTTCCCTTTCCTGTTTTCTCTTCTGTTTCTTTTGGATTTTGTTTTTGATCCACACTTGGTTGTTGTTGTTGTGTGCATTTGGATTGCTGCTGGGTCTGTTTTGTTTCTGTCGGTTGTTGTTGTTGTTATTGTACTTCATTTGGTTTTTGTATCATTTGCTGTTGGTTTCCCTTTCCTGTTTGTTCTGTTTGTTTATCCGTTTCTTTTTGAGCTTGTTTTTGTTTACTTGGTTGTTGTTGTTGTTGCGTACTCTGTAGAGCTTGTTTCTGGTTCATTTTTTGTCTGTACTCTTGTGACTCTTTATCTTCTGTCTGTTGTTGTTGATGATGATTATCATTTTGTTTTTGTGTCACTGCTTGAATCTGTTTTGTCTGTTTTGGAAATATTGTTATTTCACTAATGTGGCGTGTCTGTCGTACATGTTGAAATTTCTGTGCCATTTCTTGTTCAATTCGACATTTCTTGGGCGTGTGCCCCACTTCTCCACATTTATGGCATTTCCTATGGAAGATACAACCTTTATACCACGTTTTTGCTAAGAATCCATGTAGGAAGAATACTTTTTTGATGGTATATAGCTTTTCTTTTTCAATCTCCAGTATTCTATTCCCGTTCTTTATTTTAAATCCAGGGATAGCGTCTAGCCTCGCTTTAAATACTTGCGTTTTAAACTTCTTTTGAAATTTTTCCACCGTGGCTTCTAATGGAATCTCCATGGGTATATCTACTATGTGCAGCTCTCCTGTCCTCTTTTTGATTTTCCTCAGAAAAGGTTCTGGTTTTTTTATAATTATTGTTCCCCCTGCTGTTTCCATTTCTCCATACGGCATAATTGGTTCAGTTCCCTTTGGTCTTAGTATAAATCCTTTTCTAGTTGTACTAATACTGTCAGTTAAATCTACGAAATCGTTATTCCTTGTTCGTAGAGCTGCCATCACTCCACTCATGGTAGGTCTCTTATCTACTGGTATCCTCGATGTATCAGTTTCTTGCACTCCCTTGCTATATGTACATTTCAGATAGGACTCTTCTAATGTCTCTATTCTTTCTGTGAGAAAATGTTTTTCCAGTTCGGTTAACACTTTGTTAGATGCCATCTTGGTTTGTTCGTGCGTCTCGTGCACTGAGTTGTGTTCACTTTGTAGTAAATTTTGTATTTTTTGTCTTGCCTTTTAAGTTTTTGTACTTTTACATACAATATTTCATGATTGTTTTTGCTCCTTGTTGTCCAAGGTAGGTTTACTTTGTCCTGGCTAAGTACTCTTCCGGGCAGTCTGCTTGGTCCTCGCCATTGTGAAATTTATTTAAGAAATGACTTTACCTGTCCAACAAAAGTTTAACAATCACTGCTGTACAAAAGCACGATCATCACATAGATATTTATGTGGGGAAATTAAACACTTGAATGGCTAGGTTGAACAGAAGGGATGAATGTACTTCATATCCGTTTTTAGCACGCGGAAAATACCGATTGTTTACGGAGATTGCCGAATAATTTTTTTCATTTAAATAATATCATAGGAGCCCCGAGTGGCCAAGTGGTCTAAAGCGCTCTTCGTTACGGATCACTGCCATCTCACCTCTGTCTGCGTGGGTTCGAGTCTAGGATTCGGCCAATGTGGATATGTGAGAATTCTTGCCAGTAGCTTCTCGTGGGTCGGTGGTTCTTTCCGGGGATTTCCCGGTTTCTTCCTCCACCATTAATACTGGCCGCCATGTATAGCCTATCGTGTGCTGCAAAATGGCGTTAAGCCCCACAACAACAACAACAACAACAATATCACAGGTTTGTACAATATAGGTGGCCAGTGACATTTAAGCATCCCCAAGAAGGGAGGCGAGGGTAACCATATATCGAAAAAGCCTGTACCATGGTGGAACGAGGAGTGTAAACAAGCCCTTAAGGAAAAGAGAAAGGCCATAAACAAGTTCAAACACTGCTGCCTCTCCTCGGATTTTACAATATACAAAAACAAGGAGCAAGCAGCTAAACTTACTATCCGCACTGCAAAGACGAACACCTGGCAAGATTACTGCTCATATCTGGACTATAGAAGCAATGCAAAACAGGTATGGAACAGAATAAAGGCAATGAAAGGTAACTCTGCTCAACCTACGCCTAATATAACAGGAGCAATCTAAAACAAGGATAAAGCCAAATTACTAGCTGAACATTTTGCAAGAATGAGCGGTAATAAAAATCATTCTACCAGGTTCCAAACCCATCGGAAACTGGTTTAAGAGAAATACTCCAACTTTTCACCGATTACAGTCCACTAAACATGGAATTTACGTTACATGAGTGGAGAACTGCACTGAGAAAGAAGAAAACACCTCTCCAGGAGAAGACAATCTAGGGTACGAAATTTACAAGAACCTACCTGAAAACACGGAGACCATAATGATGGACCTAATCAACACGTCCTGGAAAACCAGAAAAATCCCCAACAAGTGGAAGCAAGCAATAATTATCCCCATACCAAAAGCGGGAAAAGATCCAACAGAACTAAATTCCTATAGGTCTATATCCCTCACAGACAATATCTGCAAAGTCACGGAAACTATGATCAATAACAGGCTTAAACACCACTTGGAACGCAATAGCCTAATCTCTAAAAACCAATGCGGCTTCTGCAATAAAAGGTCCACATTAGATCAACTATTACGGATTGAATCGAGCATTAAATTAGCATTCAACGCTGAAAGAAAATGTGATCGCAATCTAATAGCGATTTTCCTCGACTTAGAGAAAGCTTTCGATCTAGTGTGGACTAACTGCCTAATTGCGAAATTAAACCACTATGGTATCCACGGCCGCATGCACCAGTGCATATCATCCTTTCTATCTGGACGACAGATTAGGACAAGGTTAGGGGACTAATATTCGGACACCCATGTACTTGAAAATGGCACTCCACAAGGCAGTGTCCTAAGCCCCTCCCTTTTTAACATTATGATTAATGACCTGGAGCGCGCTGTCGATCTTACAGAAATAGATTTATCTCAGTTTGCAGACGACAGCGGCATAAGGAAGGCAGGCAATCCTACCAGCAATAAAGTTATCAACGAAATCCAATCGAGCTTAAATCGATTCGACAGTGGGGTGATAAATGGGGTTTTAAAATCTCAAAAGGGAAATCGGTAGGAATATTGTTCACCCCCCAGTACCAAGACCAAAATAGAATACCCGATCCTGTACATCCAAGATACTCAAATCAAATTTGCGAAAGTCACCAAATTTCTGGGTATGTTTTTTGACGAACATCTCACCTGGAAACATCATATCTCTGAGATTGTTTGAATATGCAACCTGAACTTAAACCTCCTCAAAAACATTAAAGGACTGAATTGGAGAGCAGACCAGGACACCCTCCTACCTATAGATACAGATCACTGATAAGATCTAAGATAGACTATAGGTGCCAGGTGTGTGCAACGTCAAGACCATGCCTCTTGAATAAACTAAATAATATTCAAGCAAAGGCCATACGCATATGTACAGGAGCGCACAAGAATTCCTTAAGAGAAGAAATACAGATCATAAGAGGAGAACCCCACCTTCGCTTACAAAGGGCGGAACTATTATTAAGATGAGCAACGAGAATATCGATCCATGAAGACTCACATCCAACTAAGTTTTGTATAACAAGATGTAACACCCCCTTCAGCCGTAGATTAGTCCCAAATCCACCAGGAGAAAAGAAGATTCATGACTTGATGAAAAACCTCGGAATTTCAAACACACAAGCTGAACAAATCGAATACCCGGATACCATCCCATGGACCTGTAACACACCACATATCACTTTTAACATACCGCATATCAACTTAACCGCAACTATGCTTGGACCCAAAAATGAAAAACCTTTAGAGGTAAGATCTATAATACTATCTACCATTGAAAACTTATATCACGGTTATCCTAAATTCAATACTGATGGTTCAAAATCGAACGACCCTAGTAGAACAGCAGCCGCTATAGTGTACCGGAGGAAAATATAAAACTTGGAGCCAGACTCCCTGATAACTTCTCTATCTATACAGCAGAGTTCTGGGCCATACTTGAAGCCCTTAAATGGGTGCAATCCACAAACATCTGCAAAGCAATAATTATCAGTGACTCACTTAGTGTCTTAAAATCACTTAAATCTGACAACACTACCTGCCGTGAAAACTTCGTAAAAGAGACTAACCTGTTACTGAGACAAATGCAAAACAATAACAGGAAAATCGAATTTATGTGGGTACCATTCCACATCGACATCCCAGAAAACGAAAAAGCGGACCAAGCAGCCAAAAATAAACTTCAAGAAACAAACCCTACCACACTTCGGTACAGCACTAGAGAACTCAATAGCATAATCAGTAAGAAAATGATAGGGAAATGGCAACAGGAATGGGATGATAGTAGAAAAAAAGGTCGCACGCTTAACCTTATACAAAAGGAAGTATCCAGGAGCATACAAGCACCCATTCTGGCTAATACACATGACCAGAAAATCATAAATAGAATCAAAACTGGAAACACCCTATTAGCCAGCAGTTTTGGAAAATATCTCCCAAACAACAAGGCCTGGGGTTTGAATTGCCTTCATGTCCTACTCCCGAAAATTTGCATCATGTATTTAACGTGTGCAACAAATATCGTGCACAAAGGGAACTTTTTAGGACCAAGCAAAAAGACAGAATTATCAACGCCCTATCCGGAATTCCTAGCCCTCAGTAACCCTAACAGTAATTCGACATATAATAATATATTTTCTGAAAGAAATTGGCAAACAAGGAAATATCTGCTCCACTTACTGTTCTTCTTGCCTTTACCCCATTCATTTGAAAACTTAATTCTAGACGACCAACAAGCAATATAGTGGTAAATTATAATAGTCCATATCCTATATAGATTTAGACGGACCCATCCAACTGAGGCTAGCCTTGCAGTAGTGACAGGATCATTATTAATTAACTACGCTAACATCTATAGGACGATCAAGGATTATTATTATTCTTATTCTATATAACCATATCTCCCCATTCACCAAGCAAAGCAATTGTAGCAAATATTCACTAAGCATACTTCAAAATAGGCGAAAGGTGGCAGCGCAGGGGCCGGGGGGGGGGGGGGGCAGTGCCGGATTACCAAATAGGCAGAGTATGCACCGGCCTATGGGCCCCACGCCTTTTAGGGCCCCGCGACAACGGATCAAAATAATATTGAATTGATTTGATCTTGAAAAGAAAACTAATATTTAATAATTTTTGTTTAATAACATGATATGTTAATTTGTTTAATAACATTAATAATTGTTAATGTTTGTTTTGTGTAATAAAATTGGTTTATTAAAATTGTTGGTTGGTAAAATTAAAAACTTATTGGGAGATAATTTGCGAGGGGGGCCCCGAGATTTCGACTGCCTAGGGGCCTCCACAGGGTTCAATCCGGCACTGGGGGCAGGACAAATGTATCAAGGAGTATGGGAAAAGCTGGAGACCGACCGCATAGGGTGGATATTGCCGGTGCGCATACGGCGGACTCCATACCAATTGAAGCAGACCTGCCCCTTCCCCCCCCCCCCCTTGCGCCACGCTGTGGCTGCAAACATTCGACTTCGCAATGACAGTAGAAGCAGGTTCAAATTAATCAATATAGGCACTGCCTAAAGTAATGGAAAATATATACCTACAAATAACAGTAGTAACAATATCGAATAAGGGTATATCATTGCACATCGAAATTTGACGATCCGCTGGTGGATATTGTAAACATTAAGATAATTACTATTGGAAACCATCAACAACATGATGGACTAAATATTAGTAATAACAATCAGCACATCCCCAAGTAAAATACTATAAATCAGTCTTAAGCCCAGGACTGATATGGCCAGGTGGCAGTATAATTTAATATCAATGCTTATATAGGGCCCCAATTTAATAATTATAAGGTGGTCAATATCCCAAACCACCAGGCCCACCCCATCCAAAACAGTATAGGTAATTATTACTTAAACATGGCAAAGATTGGCAATTAATAAGACTCTTGCACCTTTAGAATTAAGAAATATAATGTGGTTAAAACTCTAAAACCATCAGGATCTGTTAAGAATAATAATATATTACATTAAATATAAGCCAACTAAACTAAAACTACTAAAACCCACCGGCGAACCTCATTTATTAAAGTGTAATATAACTATATACAATAATAGTATACTAATTCCGGTAATGCAATTGAGTAATAGGTACTTTATCCTAATTATCCATTATCACAGAGATTCATACTTTTCATTACTAACGTCTTCTGTCTTCTGTCTCTGTCCTCTATTTCTCATCTTTCAGCACTAAGTGAAGTAGAGTAATATATACTATATATCCATTATAAGTAATATATACTATATATCCATTATAAAGTAATATATACTATATATCCATTAAAGTAATATATACTATATATCCATTATAAGTAATATATACTATATATCCATTATAAGTAATATATACTATATATCCATTATAAAGTAATATATACTATATATCCATTAAAGTAATATATACTATATATCCATTATAAGTAATATATACTATATATCCATTATAAGTAATATATACTATATATCCATTAAAAGTAATATATACTATATATCCATTATAAGTAATATATAATATATATCCATTATAAGTAATATATAATATATACTCATTAAAAGTAATATATACTATATATCCATTAGAAGTAATATATACTATATATCCATTATAAGTAATATAAACTATATATCCATTATTTTAATTTGGACCATAAATATTAGAATTTATAAGGTGGCTTAATTCCAGCCATCAGGCCCAGCCGCACAAGTAACAATGATTGAGAAATGAAAAGTTAAATAAGAGATTCATACTTTTCATTACTAACGTCTTCTGTCTTCTGTCTCTGTCCTCTATTTCTCATCTTTCAGCACTAAGTGAAGTAGAGTAATATATACTATATATTCATTATAAGTAATATATACTATATATCCATTATAAAGTAATATATACTATATATCCATTAAAGTAATATATACTATATATCCATTATAAGTAATATATACTATATATCCATTATAAGTAATATATACTATATATCCATTATAAGTAATATATAATATATATCCATTAAAAGTAATATATACTATATATCCATTATAAGTAATATATAATATATATCCATTATAAGTAATATATAATATATACTCATTAAAAGTAATATATACTATATATCCATTAGAAGTAATATATACTATATATCCATTATAAGTAATATAAACTATATATCCATTATTTTAATTTGGACCATAAATATTAGAATTTATAAGGTGGCTTAATTCCAGCCATCAGGCCCAGCCGCACAAGTAACAATGATTGAGAAATGAAAAGTTAAAATTATTTATGCAGAACTCACAAAATTAGAATTATAAGGTGGTCAAAAATCCAATGGCCATCATTGTGCGGCACCCAAATTATTCATAGGAATTAAGTCCCCAAATTAAATGTATAAGGTGACTAACACCCAAATCATCAGGCACCCCACCCACCCACCCCCGCACAAGGCGGAAAATAACTTTACCTAATTATATAAAACCCCAAACGTTATTATCAAACGTTATAAATAAAAACCCAACCAAATCATGTAGAACTTATTGCCCACTTCGCAATAAAAGGAAACAAAAAAAAAAAAAAAAAAAAA
>JAECUM010025208.1:0-15025 GCA_016617855.1 Megalonaias nervosa | reverse complement strand
CATTGTGTTTCTGAATTTTATTGAATATTGTGAAGTGTACTTTCCATTGTATTTTTGAACTTTATTGAATGTTGTGAAGTGTTCATTTCATTGAAAATAAAAAAATTTAAAAAAAATTTAAAAAAATATTAATAAAAAAAATTGTACAGTGTTCTTTTTATTGTATTTTGTATCTCAATGAATATTATACAGTGTTTTTCTCATTGTATTTTTTATTTGAACTTCACAGAATGTACCGCAATGATTTTTCATTGTGTTTTTTTGCAAATTTATCAACTATTTTAACAATGCATTGTATTTTTGATTTTTAATATTTTTACCTTCTTTGTATGAATGTAATTTTTTTTTTTTTTTTTCCTCGAGGACTCGGCTCAAATGACCCGGAAGGTATTATTAGGATAGAATTTTTGAGTAAAAGTAATAACATTGAAATTCTCTCTAAATTGTATTAAAACTAAGTTTTCATTTGATGAATTTTTCATTAAATTATATTGGAAATAATTTCCACAAAAAATATGGAAATTAACTTTATTTACTAGAACTATATTCTATTTTGATAAAGACTGCTTCCTTTACAACAAGTACAAATATCCTCTCCTGTATTATACATGCGTATGCTAACTCAGCAGAAACAACACTCAGTGGCAAAAATTCCTAGCGTTCTGTCTGACTTAGTAACCTAAGGTTTAACCGTTTTCCTGACATGAATATAATGCTGATTAGGCGGATTATAATGTAAAGAACATATTCAATTTCATCAGGATAGACTGAGCCTCTTTCTGGTTTGGGACGGATACGGGCGCTGCTTGCATGATGCTCTTGGTACCAACATCTTTACCAAATATGGCCAAGGGTATCTTGAACCAGTATAAATAATGCTCCGCGCCGCTTGTATCTTCAATTGTTAGTCCCAAAGCTAGAGAGGTCTCACCTATCTTTTTACAGGTAAGAATCGTTTGTGTTCGCAAAATTCTTAATGAATAAGTACCTTTAAAAGTTAAAGATTTCTGTGGTAACTTTCGTAGTGAGTTCTCTTTTTATTTTTAATATTATAATGTAATGGAATATTTAATTGTTTTTAAGAATTTATATTCATTTGTATTTTTATTATGCTGAAAAGACTAATTCGCTACCAACTTCATGCTAAGATTTAATTTGGGAATAAAATATTCTTTAAGTAATAAAGAATAATGTTTAGTAATCTATTTCAAATTAGTATTTTATCTTAAAATTGAGTAAAATATATTTCTTTAAAATGATTGTTGCATTAATCTCAACTATTGAATTTTATGATCTTTGAATTCAAACAATATCTAATTATTTGTATTATATTCTAAAATACAGGAATCACAAAACGTATGAAGTTGGTAAGAACAAAGTAAAGTACTCAGTATATATCTTATGTATTTTTCAATATAAAGGTTTGTAAGTTGTATCTCCGGAATGTGACTTTATATATCTATCTATATCAATTATATTAATAAAATTGTTAGTCCCAAAGCTAGAGAGGTCTCACCTATCTTTTTTACAGATCCCGTACCCTCGCATTGCCGAGCTTTTCTCCAAGAAATGTAGTCGTATCTACACCATTATGCGTGACACCTTCTTAAGAGAGCCCGAACTTTTTCTTCTCTCTCTCTCTCTCTCTCTCTCTCTCTCTCTCTCTAACCATGGACCGAGACAGTTCTTAAGTCATGAGTAATTCCTTCTCATAGCAAGAAATGAGAAGAAGATTATGATAAAATCTTTATCATAATAGTTCCCATTAATAGCGGCATGGGTTCTTTCCAGCTTGGAATGCATTATAACTCTCTAACCTGTTAGATTATATTGGTTTCGATCGATCGATCGATCGATCGATCGATCGAGAGAGAGAGAGAGAGAGAGAGAGAGAGAGAGAGAGATCTTGCAAAAGATTGACACAAATGCAGTCTCATTTTGAAGGAATGTGATACGATGTGTTATGATTCAGGTATTGTAAGAATGTTATACAATATCTCTTTGGTATGAATGAGTTCGGATTTAGTGGTTTTGTATGTCATAGATATCTTGTATCTTAGTAATTTCATGATTTCTTCTGGTACGAACTGTGAGAAGTAAAATACGTGCCTTAAATGATTTGTATCATGTATGCTGAGAATTCATTTTTTTATGTCTGGAAATGTGTCAGTGAATCGATAATTAGCAACGTAACGTGAACTCGTTTGTGTAACTAAGTTGTGAATTCTTTTCAAAAAGGAATCGATGGTGGTAGCATTAGAAACGTGTGTGGACTGACAGTTCAACTAATATTTTATAGCAACAGCAAGGTGTAATGGTTATCTAAGAGGTCTAATTGTGTCATGTTCCAGTAGGAATCGAATAGCCGCTAGCAAGACATCAAGTTATGACGGTAGGGAGTGTGCATCAGGCAGCAAACTAACCATATTAGCTTAGTTCCGTCGATTGCGATAAGACAATATCTGAGGTGAAAAGAGTAAACAAATTTTTTTATCTGAGGAATAGAAAGACCTGCCACGTATTTAGGTTTGGTATTATATTTTTATTAAAAGGAAAAATATCGCCACATCTTTACTACACTATTAAAGAGCATAGTTTACAACCAAGACGGTTTGATAACCCGAAGAGGCCAGCGGGGAAGAGCGTGAGAAGGCAATGAAATACAGGATCACCGACCTATTTTCAGTAGTGATTTGGGAAGATTGGAATCAACCAGGCGATGCTGACATGCCGGCAATTTGAATTCGATCAGTCACTCGATTATATGATGAAATTTCTTCTATTGGAATAACAAAACGGCTAATTGAATTTTGCATAAATTCTGTAGCTCTATTTCTAAAAGAAAGTGAATCACTCAAATGTCATGATCAATTTCACTTTGTTTATGTAATTTATTAAATTGTTATATTTTACACACAGGGGCTCTTGTTCTATTCTATATCTCTGCTCTGATCTCTGTGATTGAAGCCAGTAATTTCATATTTTATGTTTATAATTACTCGATCCGTGCAATAACGCCTTGGTCGATCATCTCCCAGATAACGAGAACCAAACAACCATAAGCAGTGGGGGGGGGGGGGTCTTACATCATCCCACTTATGACAGTTTTCATTATTATTGATTGTAAGGGTCTAGTAGTAAATAACATTTAAATACTAAGTTTTGTATAGTTGTGAATTTGTATTTTAAGATGACGTCATTTTAGTTAACACGTTTCATAGTTTCAGGATAGAAATAAACATGTTGATAAGATGAGTTCAGGTCATGGGTTTTCTTGACAAAATATGCTGACATAATTCCTTATTGGCCAGCTGCTAAAGTGCTTGACACTGTTGACAAAGAGTGATTTCGAAATGATTAGTTGACACTCATCCTGCATCTGAAATTGCCCCTTAGTTTATTTATACAGTGAATGATTTGCTGAAAATTATTTATTTCTAGTGTAAACATCAGTCTTAGAGGGGACAGATGTGGTCAGTTCAATTGAGACGATTTAATTTATTTATTTAAATTATTCATTGGAATTACAAACTGCTCAGACTTTAAGATTTAGTAGCTGTTTTGGAATTACTGTGAATTCATTTAAATACATTTTGTATTATATCATTGTGATTCATGAAGACTATTGGCTCATCAACACCAGACATTGCGCTTCATACTACTGGAACTCATTTGGAATGCTCGATACTTTTTGAATTGTGACAGAGTTTTTGGGACTATTTAAGATTTAATTCACCAAACTGTAACTTATTTTTAATTTTTACTTTTATATTTTAGGTAATCAAATTATATTTTTGATTTTATAAAACATGTTTGTTTTCACTCCTTTCTGTTACTTAGTTTAAGCCCATAGATTTGTAACAATATAGAAATGATAGCTTTTAACTCAGAATGGAAAACCGGAAAGACGGCGAACAGGGAGGTGAGGGTTCAGCTTTACTATAGGGGTGAAATGTCCGATCGTCTTAAAAATACGGGGTCTTTATGCACTTTTTGGACATACAATGACAGGTCCTTTTGCACACTGACCTAACCCCAAAAGAAAAAAAAGGAGACCCCAGGTGGCAAGTGGTCTAAGGTATTCGCCTGTACAGATCACTCACATCTCAACTCTGTCCGTATGGGTTACAGTTTGTCCCTGAAAACGTGAGCATGTGAGAAAGCTTATAGCTTCCCTGGGGTCGATATTTCCCTGGTTGTACCGCCACTAAATGTACTATCTGTCATGTATAGCTTCATGTAATAAAAATGTTGTTAACAGCAAACTCACAATTAAAATCTTATGGAACTGCAAGACTAGAATTGCATGTATTCCTTGACGTGCTCTAATTAGCTGTTCAGGTTAAAAATTTTGAACTTCTGAGGCATGATTACTTGAAGAAGGAGTTGTTCGCTTTATATACCATACCTGATGTTCGTCCATCGGTGTCGATGAGGACCATTTATGTCATTGAATTCACTGGGGGTGGGTCCGGAGATGGCTGATCAGTCCAATCCGGGCCCGGAAGAATCTGTTGCAGTGGGGACATGGATGTACAGGTTGCTGACTTGGGATACGGAGCTGCTGTTCCTGGATTTGCGTTGAGCACGTTCTTCCGCTGCGTCCACCAGTCTTTTCTGCTCAAAGGCTGCCGCACCTGGATTGACTTGACTGCGCCAAGCAGATCGATCAGCAGCGACACTCTCCCAGCTATCAGGGTCAATGCCAAAGTTCTTCAGCGAGGCCTTGAGGGTGTCCTTGTACCTCTTCTTTTGACCACCGTGAGATCTCCTTGCCTTGCTGTAGCTCTCCATAAAACACCTTCTTGGGTAGGCGTTCTTCCGGCATGCGGACAACATGGCCAGCCCTGCATGGTGTGGATGCTTGTCATGCCGGCCTGAGTGAGCACCTCTGTGTTCGGTACCCTGTCCTGCCATCTGATCTTCAGAAGTTTTCTCAGGGAGCTCAGGTGGAAGTGGCTCAGTTTTTTAGCATGGCGGCTATACACAGTCCAGGTCTCGCAAGCATAGAGAAGGGTGTGGAGAACAACTGCTGCGAAGACTTTAAGTTTGGTGGCGAGCTTGATGCTTCTCCTATCCCAGACATTTGAGCGGAGTCTGCCAAATAATACGCTTGCTTTGGCAATCTTGGTGTTGATCTCATCGTCTATGTGGACTGCTTGTGAGAGGGTGCTGCCTTCTTATTAAACCACCCCTAACCTAAACCTTTTTCCCTCCGGCTACATGAGGATGACAGACTTGCAAGATCCCAAAACCTAGAAGACAGCTTCTTTCACTTTCATGAATCGCAAACGAAAAGATATGAAAGTATTGTTAGTTTGGTGAATATTTGTAGAACTATGATCCCGCCCCACCCCCACCCTCAATGTAACATGTCTTCTTAAAATGAACTCTTTGTCCAAGAACAATAGGTCTCAGTCAAATAAAAAAAATCCCACACTCGTTTGTTGTTGTAGTTTGAGTCAATATTCATTGATTAGAATAACTGAGCAAGACGTAGCAAAAGGCAATGCCATTGTTAATAAAGTGTATGGGGACTATAATTAAAACGTTGATGATAGGAAAGATAATCTCTTTGCGACCGGGGAAAATATCGCAACAGTACTTTTAGCAAGAAATAAATCATTAGTTGACATCTCAAAGAACCATTCCAAGTCTCTCTTCAGAGTTGCACCAACTTTCACATTGTCATCTTCATTATAATACACCAATGGAGCCCATCACGTCAGGACACCTTTTGATTGATCTACATTTAACTGTGGTATCAGTGAATCAGCAGCCGGTTGGTTTTGCCAAATTGCAATCTTACCATTGGCAGGTGCTCTTGAGTAGCTTTCAAGAAATGGAAATCTGACTAAAATGTATGACTGAGTTGAAATTATGGTCGTACACTTTGAATTCTTCTTTAAAATGCAAGTTAGCGATATTTTTCGGGTCAAAAGTAACAATATACTTAGAGAAGTGTCTGCCGATATCTTCGCTTTCCCGTAGCAGCAGGGAGGGTGTACCCTACAAAATTGGATTCGAGCAAACATATCTAAAACAAAGATTTCACACGAACAAAATTAAAAAAAAAACGTCAAAAACTTCAAACTGAAACCTCTAACTTTCCGTAGTATTACCAGTGATGAGATCACCAGTGATGAAATCACCGGGGTTAGTTCGCGCTGTTACTTCGCCGTTGACTTCGTGTTTATAAAATTTTGTGAGTGATCGTTTATGTAATCGTGCACGCAATTTTTGTTAGCTCACCCTCCCTGCTGCTGTGGTTTTTATCCAAATATTGTATCAAGTGCGTTACGATATCTTGACCTTGGATCATGCAAATTTATTGTTATAAAACCAAATGGGGTAGCTTGTGCTTTTGAAAAAAAGTGTTTGAACTTAATCATATCCATGTCCTCTGAACACCAAGTATAATAAATATTTTGCAGCGTATGATTATCAACTCCGTTAAACACAACTAAAATACTGCAATTATCCCTGATCACTTTAGGTATTTGTGTATAACGCTGTGTAACATAAATCACGTCTGTATTTTTATGTCTACCTCGAGAAAATATCCTAGCTGGATTTGATTGTTTGTCCAACATGACATCATCGTATACTACTAAATTATTAATACTTCCATCCAGATCATCTACAGATGGCGCTTCATCAATATCGGTGATAAAATCAATAACGTCACTGTCTTCATTCAGCAACTTTGCATTTTCATTAAAATCCTTAAGTACTTCATAGCATCGCTGATCATCTACAGATGGAGCTACTAAATATAATTTATCCCACTTCAGCCATCTCATTATCAGATTAAGCAATAATTGTGTTTTACCTGATCCAGATGGACCTATTATTATCATCCTGATAGAATTCGGTAGCGCTGGGTGATGTTTTGCTAGCTCTTGTTTTCGTGTCGCAGAAAAGTCAATTATATCCATATAATAAATAATATGAATTTATATTGTGTTCGATGCCGCGCAGCCACGTCCACCACTGGATTGACAACAATAATAACAAAAAATAAAAAGCGTGCACTGACAGGTAAGTGTGATAAGTGTGGCACAAAAAAATATAAATTTATTTCAAGTATAAAGACAGGAGGTGATATTGCTGCTTCGTTGGAAAAATTACCAGGATTACCGTGGGGAAAATATCCCGGGGAAAAACACTTACCGGGTTATAATTATTGTGGGCCTGGGACTCGTTTAGATATTCGTCTTGACGATCAAGATCAACGGCGACCTGGAGAATATCCCGTAAACAAGATTGATCAAGCGTGTTACGTTCATGATATTGCTTATCGAAGTAAGGATTTACAACAGCGACATCTCGCCGATATAAAATTAATTCATGCCATAAATAATATAAAAGATAAATCACTTCGAGAAAAATTAGCTGCTTTTCTGGTAAACGCTGGTATGAAAGGTAAAATTATGTTAGGGGCTGGGTAATTAATTATATGATTATTATAATGGAGTCCATTTATTATTCCCCGAGAGGATATTGGAATGGCAAAGCGGCGATTAGTAAACTTGCTGAAGCAGCAAATGTTTCACGTGCTGTTGCTGCAGCTTGATTAGCACGACAAGCAATATGGCAAATCTATCTACCACCACCTAAAAAAATTCAGTATGCACATTTTGATGTCAGCGTTCCCAATGAAGTTCATCAAGCAGATATTTTGTTTTTACCACATGATACTATTAAAACACGTGGACGTAAATCACGCACATACAAATACGCGCTAACTGTCGTTGACGTTGCAAGTAGAAATAAAGAAGCAGAACCACTGTCAACAAAGACAGCGACTGAAGTTGCATCTGCGTTTGAACAAATTTATCAACGTGGTGGTCTACGATGGCCACGGTTGCTACAGGTTGATCCTGGCAAAGAATTTCTTGGTGCAGTATCATGGTTGATGAAAAAACATAACGTGAAAATCAGACGAGGACACTCCGAAATTCATCGTGATCAGGCAATCGTTGAAAGATTTAATCGAACACTTGCTGAGCGGTTATTTGGATACCAGTATGCGAAAGAAATAATTTATACAGATACAAGATCTCGCGAATGGGTTGCAAGATTACCAAATGTGATAGCTGCGTTAAATAATGAGATTACTCGTGCAACTTCTATGAAACCTTCTAATGCGATCACAAAAAAATATATACCAATACGCCGACGTGAATCTTCCTCTCAACCAGTATTAGGTAATGTTACCGTAAGATATTTATATGAACCTGGTGAACTTGAAGGTGGTAAAAAAATAGAGCAACTGATCCTATCTGGAGTGTGACTACACATAAAATTTCTAGCGTGGTAAGATCCACTGGTAGACCTGCCATCTACAGACTGGATTCAACTGCACCTCAGCGTGGATTTGAGCGCGAACAATTACAAATAATTCCTAAAGACACAACATTACCACCGCGTTCACTTTTGTAAACTAGCACCCCGACCTCGATTACATTCAAGACAGGTCAGCATCAAATTATCACGTGTATGACCAAGATCACTATTAATTCTATCCACGGTAAATTGTTTTGGATTATTACTCGAATATTCCCATAGCATATTACAGTTACAACTTGCACAATGATTATTCTGTCGTTTTTTAAGTGTTATAATTAATTTAGTATCAATATCAAAATCACGATTATTTTTTTTTTTTGTCACATTGCTTATAACCAAATAGTTTTTTTCTTATGATGCTAATAACTTCAGTGTCACTGATAGTTTGATTATTATTTTCTGTGGAGTCTATGATAACTCTGTGTAGTTGAGATATTCTCCTGACTCTAGATACTGCTAGATAGACTAAATTTGACCACTCGATTCTGTCATCGATAATCCAGATATTTGTATAAGCGATCGTTAGTCCTTGTGACGAGTGAATTGTTATAGTATATCCCAGTTTCCACGGTGAGTTATTCATACTCAACGCGCTTTCAACAACATCAACATCAACCAAAACAATATCATTTAATACGAGATTTTGTTTTTCATTTGCTCCTGGAACTTCAACTTCAATATTTTGACGTCGAGTATCTGCTGGGCGATAACACAACGGCACAGGTAACGTTGGAAATCTTTCCTTGTGCAACAGAAATAATTTTTCTTGTAATTCATCACAAACTATTTTTCTACTCGCAACTATCAAATCATTTGGTCTCCATAAATTCCAAAAATCATTTACGGGAGTTTCCGGAATTATTTCACGCATTATCTCACATTGTATTCTATCTGGCAGTAGTCTGATTAATCTTTTAAATTCTTTCAGAGGTTCATCAATAGCTCTATGATCATCATTTATTTCTTCATAATAATCCACAAACGATTTCAACCACTGATGCGGAGATTGACCGATAAAGGGCGATGGTTGACCATGATCGCCGCACATACATAATCACAGCAGTATTTTTTGTCAATACCCAATCAAGAAATATTTTTAGTGTTTCCAACGATACTGTACAAATCTCATCCCAGATGATGATTTTGGGAATATATTTCTCACCCATTCGCTCAGGTGTCCACGTATCTCCACACCATCTGAAGAAACTATGGTATGTACATGATTTTACTCCTCGTTGTTTTATTTCTCTTGCTAGTCTGTGTGTAGGTGTCAGAACAATTATATCTGAACTCTGCCGAAATAATTCAATCGCACGTGTTGTTTTGCCAGATCCTCCAGGTCCACTGAGATAAATGGTTTTATGTCTAGCCACGGGATCAAATACACATGGTGATGTTGATACTGGTATTTGATTGTTATTACCGTAGTATATTTCTTTGATATCAACGTCGGCTGTTTTAGAATAGACGAGTATACTTTCTTGTTTTATTCGCCATGATCCCCATTCGCCGCTACCGAGTAACGGTTTTACCAAATCTAAATATTTTTTATCCACATAAAATGAATCCGTAGCAACTCTGACAGCGTAACAAGGAAATCTGTTTATCATCGATAATAAATTTATTGAAACGTAAGCGAGCATAGATCTTAAATGAGTAAACTGCGGTGATTCACCATCAATATAACTCACTACTGTACCTAGTTGATTCCGTCTGACAAATAAGCATTGCTTCTGCTTATAAATGTTCCTTTGTTCGTTGTATCAGTAATTATAAAATCTAACTCAGCATCGTCCATGATTAATCTTGTACAATGTCGTTTATGATCATATGATCCTCCTTTAGTAAATTTACCGATTATTTTTATACCGAGATCTTTTGCAACTTTATTTTCATAATCAATTTTATCCCAGTCTTCGCCTGACTCTGTCGGTGAATGTTTCTTTTCTTGTGGTAGCCAAACTTGTTTCTGGGAAATGATATGATATAATGGCTTCACTGACCATCAACGACGTTAAGATTTCCGCATCAAGCATGTATTGTAATAATACTATTGGAACCCAATGTTTTTCTGAGAAATGTCTACCAAACCACGCATAAACGATCGGATGAAGATTATCACGGAACTTAAACGATTTTACACAAGCAAATCCAGTTAAATCAAAATCAGGTAATAGTCCATTTATCGGAACTCTTGTCATCTCGTGTGTGGGATGACCGAATCTATCAAAGTATTTAGAACATTCTCCGTATCCGAGAAAACTTCCAGGATAACACGCAACCATATCAACGGATACAACTTTACGATGATCGTATTTGGTTTTCCATAATCCGCCATGCCCATATTTGACACAACTACGTTGAACATCTTCGAGGAATTCTGATCGTGTCGGCGACCATGAATTTTTCTTCTGAGCAAAGTGAGCCGCAACTGATGGAACTGTAAAACAATTATTTAGTAATTGTTCAACTTCAACATCATCAGAATTATATTCACTCCAAAGGCGTTGTGCGAGATTCTTCATTTCTTCATGGAGAGGTTCTCTACGGTAAATATTTCCGTTTTGTTTTACAAATTGATCGTAATATGCGGATTCTGAACTCTGAAATAACCAAACGGATACAGGATCGCTCTTGCTAATATCGGCAATAGCATCAAATATATAATTGTCGTAAAATCTGACTGTCCTATGTCGTGGAAATATTGTTACAGCATCAGTCCATGCATGCGCGTTATGATCGATGATTGTTATTGGAGCTCCATTTTTTGTATATTTCTGTTTGTACAAAATTTCTCTGGTTAGTGTTTTTACTGTTATTGGAAATCTTAATTTCTTTTCTAGCTTAGCAACATCGCTGATAGATGCTCCGGTATCTCTAACTGTTTCTGCCCACTCGTTTATTTTTGTGCGTCTTATATCTGTTAAACCGTTTCCGCGTATTGCTTTTGAGAAATGTTCCATAACTCGTTCAGCTACACAATTTATTCTTGAAATTTTCATTGGTTCGAGATCCCCAACGCTGGGTTTATTATTTAGCGGATATATTGCATATATAACTGCCGTGACAGGATATGCTCGTTCATAATCTGGTTTATCAATACCGGTTAGCACACCTGGCTTAGATTGTTTATTTAAAGCAACAGTATTATTTCCAGTATGAAGTCGTACAGGTTCGCGTTTGTCACGAATAATTCAAGTATCATCATCTGTCTGCACAATAAATTTTACTAGAATAATATATCGCTGATTGTGGAGGTAGTTAATAATATTTTTACCTCGTTGGTCACTCATTCTAGCGTCAACAACAACACCGCTGGTGTCGTTCATAATCCTGAATGTCGACCAAGTATGAGCCGCACCATCATTGCGAAATTCTTTTTTACCTTCACGGATACGATCGGTTATATCACTATTTATCAAAGCCAGATCTTGCATGGAAAAATTAAATTTAGATTTTGGTAATTTGTCAAGATCAAATCTTGCGGTGGAAGGTTCAATTGTGGATAATCTCTCAAATTCCTCCATACTATATTTAAGACAAATATATATGTTTAATTAAACTTTAATTATATATATAATGATTCAAACAAACAACCGATGCCGATGGCTTATGATTGGATTTTTAACTCCTTGTAATAAATCATGCGTAAATGAATTCTGTGGCCAACATATGCAAAGTTATCGTAGAGGTAGTCTAGGACCAAAACCGTGTTTACAATGTGGTGTTGCAGTCAGAGGAGAAACACGGTTATGTGTCGCGTGTGGTGGTAAAAGAAACAGAGAGCTGAAACGATATTATGATAAGAAATCGTCAGGTGAGTCTCCGTTAAAAACCGCTGAAGACTATCTGGCCAGATTTCAAGATTATCATTTAGACAAATAATATTATATATAGAAATGGAACAAATTTTTGTCGACATCCCATCATTAAAAATTATGAAGCGTCTCGTGATGGTGTCATCAGACATTGCAGATTAAAAAAAAAAGTCGGTTTTGTTATTAATACTGGGTATATCATGTTTAGTGCTGGAAAAATAAAACATATCTATCTCATAGATTCGTATTTGAATGTTTTTATGGGGTCATCGAAGACGGGCTTGTAATCGATCACATCAATTCAGATCCGAAAGATAATTCTTTAAATAATTTGCGTGTTGTTACACAAAGTCAGAATTCTACACTTGGAAATACTGGGAGATGTAAAATGTTTGGAAAGAGGTCGGTTATATCCATAAATACAGAGACTGGTGAAGAGAGAATTTTTAATTCTATGAATGCGGCTGCCAAATATTTTGATATTTGTATGCCTTCAGTACAACGTGTTGCAAATAATTCAAGATCAGCGTTTTCGAAAAAATTTCAACAAAAGATCACGTTCCGATATGTACAGTGAAGAGAGATAAATCCGTCATCACTGATAGAGTAATCAAGTAGCTGTCTCCCTTTTTTTTTTGGTTATTGCTTATAAATATTCAGTGATAAGAATCCGTCCCGTCGTTGATAGAGTAATCAAGTAGTTATTGTACTGTAGTCTAATCGTAATGTTTAAATATCTCTCCAGTCCAGACATCTCAACGTTGTGGAAGTATTAATTGCAGAAAATATATCCTCAAACAGAACAGAAAAACATCAGCCGTGATATTATATTGTACACATATAGATCACAGCAGACGACATGTGCATCATTGTTACTATACTGAATGAATGTAGCAGTTCTGTAGCAGGCGGAATATACCAGAACAATATCGATCCATGCATTCATTGCTAGATAGTTCTGCCTTGACTGCATGAAGAAGCTTGAAAATACAGGATTTTAACAAGGCAGAAACGGCAGAAATATATAAAATTGCAGAATTTATTCAGAATCAGACTATTCTTTCGGTGTAGGAATTTGCCGTCCATGACATTGTCACTGGTTTCACAGTCACTAGTGAGACAGTGTGAATATTTATATACTTAAATTTAACTGTATATTTATAACAGCTCCGATAGCCGTGTGGTTAAGGCGTTTGCGTGCGGATCAACTAGTGTAGACTCTCTGCGTGTTCGAGTCTCCAAAAATGCTAAAGATATATTATCTTGCATTCGGCGACAGATGCTATTATAGTGGGGGCGCAAGCAAGCCCCATGAGATTTCATGTAACCCTCACCATGTTGAACAACGTGGTGGGTGCAGTTTTGCACTTACCCCGGGGTTTGATTTTGGGGGGGTTACATGAAATCGATATGCCTAGACAGCCCTCTGAATTTCTAATATTTCGTTTCCCACATTAGGAATTCGCTGGGGGGGGGGGGTGTCTATGCGCTTGCGCCCCTAAAATAAACAGCAGGATGATGTGAACTCGCGACCCTTGACAACGTCAAGGTGACCTCACTGAAGGGCATTCAGAAAGAATGCCCGCCGGACCAAAAAGTCGCAATAAGGTGCCTGTGGACCATAAGACAGTCTTAACCGATGAAAGATTGTACTGTGGGTTTAAGGCCTCAATAAGGGACTCTTAGGATCTTATTGGTAAATGGCTTTACCGGCAGAAGGGACCCAGTGGAATGGTAGACTGAACATCATAGCTGCTGTTTATTTTTGAATTTATAAAATATATTTTTATTTTTATTTTTATTCAGAATATATTTTTATTTTTTATTTTTATGTGATTCAGAAATAATACATTTTTATTTAAACAAATAATTTATAATATAAAAAATAATGAATCACGAAAACATCACATCAATTATTTCTGCTATTAAGAAATTACAAAACAGCGGCGTGAAAATATCTGACCAGCTTGATTCTGAAAAAATAGTGAGCGACTTTGAATCATTACAATTTCGGAGGTCAGAAAATAGATATACCTTGCCCGCCGATTATAGATTCATAAAGATAATCCAACAGGCGATGTTACGATCGCTGGCGGCAATCACGGATGCGCAGGTGAAATTATTTGTTCCTCTTTCACGGGCCATCGAGCGGGTTAGGTTAGAATTATCTCACGAATACGAAACGAAAAGACTCGTACACGCTCGTATAAAACAGCTGAAAGATATTATGGCAGTGAATGCGTCACCGACTGAGTTGATAAACGAAGGTGCGGAAGAATTACTGGCTAAAGATAAAGACGGTGACTTCGTCGCTGAGTGTGACTGTAGTGATTGCGTCACTAGTGACTGCGTCATCAATGACGAAGTCATCAGCGACAACGACGACGAAGCTAGAATACCCACTTGTAAAGTTGTCTCAGCTGATTTTAACCGTAAAAAAAAATAATTGTTGTATCATTGACGTTATCTTTATTTTTATTTTGCTTGGTGTTTTCCGCCGTGATGTAATCACGGACTACGTTACGGCGATGACGCTCACGAGCGTGACGTTCTACGAACGCACATACAAGTTTACATTCAGCGATTCCGACCTAAGATCGAGCAAGTGGCCATTTTGGTCAGTAAGTTTGTAATTTATTCGTGATAAGAGACGACTGTGACATTTCAGATAAACAACATTGATCGGTTCTGATACAATCAAATAACCTGGAGGGACTTGAGGGGTAAACGAGTAGAGAATGTATCCTTGTTGGGCCTGGTTGGATTTATCAGTGTCCACTTGATAACTGCCGTTGACAACATCACATACTAGATTGACAGCGATCGTTGATGTAATACTGACGATACCCGGTGAG
>JAECUM010025206.1:27500-33682 GCA_016617855.1 Megalonaias nervosa | reverse complement strand
TGTGCTTGTTTTTAACGTGGCTTTAACAATTTAAGTCATATCGCTACGATGTGTACAGTGTGGCAGTTTTGCCTAATGTCCACTGATATCTGTAAGCGAAAATACGCCTACATCAATAGACGACCTTCACCAAAAATAAGACAAAAACAATTTACTAAAGCTTAATATCAACAGCTGATATTTTTTCTCCCGAAATTTTAGGGTATTGTTGTTGTTTGGGACTAATGCCATTTTTCGGCGCATGATGCATGGCTTTACAGGGCGGCCATAATAAACGATGGAGGTAGAACCCTGGAAAACTCCGTTTAAAACTAGAAGTACCACGGCTTTCACCAACATATATTTTTGTGAAGATGTTAATTGACACATAACCCCAATCATTTGTCCTATTAGGTGCTAAAAACAAGTTGCTATTTTACGCTTATTATTAATTCTGAAACCAGTCTGTGCCTTGATATAATAGAGGTTGTTTTTGTATTAATAATTGGCTTCATCAGTTTTCTTGGTTTCACTTGCAACACATTATGCGTCAGTTAATTGCACATGGAATTAGCTACGCTCTGGCTTATTTCCTTCGCATCTAAGGCCATATGAATTTAATGATACACAATGGTATCACATACAGTAATTTTAAGGTAATATTGTTTCATCGGTAACTTTGTAAGGAACCGACAAATTGGAAAGAAACTGGGGTTTATCACTGCTTTAGCAATCAAATTAAAACTTTAGAACTAAATAAATAAAAAATATAAGAAATGGTAAATTCAATTGTTCTGAATGGATAAAAATGCAATTGTTTTCAAGCATATCGTAAAATCTTCCAGGAGTACGAAATATTTTTTTTTCGCATCAGTTAAGGTTTTCAGTTCAGCAGTGGAACCACGAAATATGACCCAGCTCGATCGTGAGATTATCTCGATATGACAGCAAATGACCAAAGGTACCATTACTTGTGGCACGTCTCTTATATACTGCACAAAGAACTCGATAATATTTGGAACCGCTTACATGGCAGTCTGAATCAGTCGCTGCTTAGCCATCAGAAAAGCCCATTATTATGACAGTAGTGGCTACACAAAAACCATAATGGGAAAATCTGTACAAACGCCATAATGGAAATATAAATTTGAACAAGCCAGGAAAGTAGTATGAACCATATGATGTATGCGATATAAATGGCCATGATTTAAAACAGTTAAGTCCTTACAAAGCTTTCACATCATACTAACATTTAAAAATCTGTTGAATAAATCTAACTCTACATAACAGGACGCCGTTTGCAAGAGTTAGATGTTAGACTGCAGCTCTTGTATGAAAAGATCACAAATGTGAAGCTGCCGTGGCTTATCCTAAGGCAAGCAGTTTTGATTCCATTTGCCTCAGCACTAAAAAAAATATCTACTTCCGTTGCTATGCCATACAGCACCAAAACAAACCAAAATCCTTTCATATGGACTATTTTCACACATCGAAAGTAGCACAAAAATAATCAGATTTGTGGTCTCGTTAAAAGGTGCCGTTTGAAAACAGATAGCAGAGATTTAGCACATTTTTAGCTGAAAATCGAATGCGTTTTCAAAGCATGCCGTAAATTTGCCCAAACACATTTATTAAGATGAAAGAAAGCATTAGACCAATTTTTCTTCCTGAGTGCATATACAGGTGTACAAGTCTCCTCTACTTTTGATAAGAATAATCAACATTGAGTCTTTACTTGATGATTTCTTGATTTGAACGGCACTTCGAACCTACAATTAGCACATCACACCAAGAAAATGGAATCTAAATGTTTTCCCCAGTCTTTGAGTCCCAAACCAAATATTGTCTTCATTATGGAACAGAAGAAGGGCAGGCCGCTAAATTAGAGGCAGCAAAAGCTGTGTCCTACAATGCACGTATGAGATTATTGATAAAGGTGAATTAAATTTATCTTAACAGCAAAGAGTCTCGTTCAACGTCTCTTTAATATTCGCCCGTGAGAGTTGAAGGGAACATGTGGCGACAGAAAAGTGTCGCACGCGTCTTATTATAAAAACTTACCAACAAAAGATAACATAATAAAATGCATTTTACGCCTTTACGACTTCTGACCGTAGAAATCCAAAATAAATTCGACAGACATAAAAATATGCAGGTAGAGGCAACGCTTAAGAATGTTCTTGTTGTTTTCACGTGAACTTAGCTAACTAGTCATGCATGCTGTCTAGACCACAATTTAGATTTTGATATTCTTTCAGTTTCTTCTACTGAACACAAAGAAAAGGGGTCAAAAGATAACATCGTTATATGTCTGGTAAGCCATTTTTTTGTCTAGATTAAGTTCTGCAGATGCAAAGAATCATTAAACTTTTAGATATTTATTGTAGAGAATAATTTTAAATCAGTTAAACACGTGCAGGTTCAATTATCTCCGTCTTCTTAAACACGCGACAATTGAAAGAACATATTTTCAAAACATTTAAAAGAAATTAAAACCCGTGTAACTGAATTATAAGCAGTGTTCAGTGCTGTTATTTATCGGAAATTTAATGTTGACAGTACCTTAAATTATGTATCTTTGTTATTCATATCACTTATTCTATTGACTTATTCTTATATATTTTTGTATATGACTATTCCTTACTATTTTCAGGCAGGCACGTACGCGCAAACACATATCGGCATGAATTTGTTCTTTTGCGTGGAGTGCAAAACAAATTAAATGTAGCAATCAGACCGTCACTATCGAAAAAAAAATCATCGACGGCTTCAGTTTTCTGGTTATAGAATGTCAAGAGTACTAAATATTAAAGGGAATGCACTCTCTTTAAATGCAAAACAACTGGGTGAGATAAATATGTCGTTAGATCCGAGAAACAGGCATTGCAAATCTGCGGATGATAACCGATCAACACTATATTGACTTATCAGCCAAGCAATATTCATATTCAGTATCCTTAGGAAGATGGAAATGATGGACAAGAAAACTAAAGGATAATGTCTTAGGAATAAAGACAAAACCTTTTAAAGAAAACTATGGTGACATAAATATATGAACATATTTAAAACTGTTGTGAAGATGAACCAAAGAAAACCACGAGATAGAGAAGACTCATGTAAAAATTAGTTTCATGAAATATAAGCTCACCGAAAGTGAAGATTTTGTGGTATTAGATGGTAATTAAGTTCTAGATAGGTTGGGGGAGGGGAAAAGCCATAATTTTAAAATAAAATAAAGTACTATTGCGATAAAGACGTTTAACTAGGTTTAATATGCCATTATCACATAGTTACAAAATGTACAGTACAGTATAATACACGTTGCAAACTTAAGCCAAACGAGGGGTATAGAAAAGTTATGAATATTAATGCATTTTTTATTATTAGTAAACAGAACGTTAGTGCATGCGCTCAAGTCTTCCACATACACCTTGTCACACTTTCTCATTCTGATTCTCTAAGTATTAAATGCCATGTTGTATTCAATTTTTGTATGTTTTTTATACACTGGAAAAACTGCCCTTTCAACCTCATTATGGTTTCCAATTTGTTTGCCTCTCAATGAGTCTTTGATAACGGGATTCAGCCAAAACTCATCCGAGCTAAATCAGGGCTGTGTGGAGGGTGTGGCAAAGTTTGGATGCTGTGCTCCTCCAGGAAATCTGTCCCGACACTGGTGTGTTGTCATGGAGTAAATAGATACGTGCCGTACCGGTGCACAAAAGAGTAGTTGTGTAGTGTTCTACAACTTTTTGCAACGCTTCGGGGGTACACAAATGTCCAGTAATACTAGAAGAGTCAGGAATAAGTACCTGGATGTGCAGTACTTTTGCACCGAAAATATATTCATATACAATTATCTTGACAGCCCGACTAAGTCGAGCGATTTGTGATCTCCTCTAAGTTTACTCCGATCCAAATTGTAATTTTTCTCTTGAGTCGGGTTCAAACTAAATTATCTTACAAGAGAATGTGTCTGATCAGCCGTCAACAAACGTGGGACCCATCATACACAAACCTCTCTGAGCTTCAAATGAGTCTCCACTATATTTAAAGCAGACGACATATTATTAATCATGTTAATAGAAATATGGTCCACCGTGTATCGAGCATCTTCATCTATAGCAGGGGTGCACAACCTATTCCGGCCAAGGAGGGCCGCAAACACTAATTTCTTTAATATAATTGATGTTCACGGGCCATATTTTTGTGTTGTTTTAATTTGCCCTGAGGTCCGAACAGAACACGTTCGCGGGCCGGATCCGGCCCGTGGGCCACGGGTTGTGCACTCCTGATCTATAGGAACCTTTACAGTAGCCACTTCCCTCTCACCAATCGCAGACAACGGTTGTCCAAAACGTGGGTCATCTTCCATGGGTTCCAGACCATCTTGAAAGCGATGAAACTTTTTAAAAGTTGGAGGATATGACCGGGATGTACATTCGTAAACTTTATCGAAGTCGGCCTTGATGTGAGTTGGATAGTATATAAGTTTGGCCACATGCTCTTTTCATAATAGCAGACTCGTTCTTCTCTGACATTTTAACATCACTGTCATTTCCCTGTACGTCATACAGATGTATCTGAGGGTGTCCGGCCTGCTGCAAATGCTGCTGCTGCTGCAGATAATTTTATGGAACGATATTTTGTCTATGGATCGGAATTACACTTACTGACAGGACTGAGTGTATTTGAAGATACCAGGAACGGAGGAAAATACAATGCATCTTTCCCTTACAAGCAAGATACATTCATTGAGATAGTTTTTTTGCCTTATATGTATAGGGCTTTAAATGATAAAATTATTATCAGCTTCATTTGTCTTATAGATGACAGCAAACATGGCTGGACATTCATTCAGGTGACTACCACTCCGGTGGCCTAAGTGGTTAGAGCGTCCGCCTCGGATGCGGGAGGTCGTGGGTTCGAACCCCGATTGAGTCATACCAAAGACTTATAAAAATGGTACTAGCAGCTGCTTCGCTTGGTGCTCAGCGTGAAGAGGTTAGTGTTAGGACTGGTCGACCTGGTGTCAGGATAATGTGACTGGGTGGGACATCATGCTACATGTCTGCGGCATGATGCCCCAGTGCTAGACATCACAAGAAACTGCTACACTGCAGACATCGTAGCAAAATGGCAGAAAATGATTAATTCTACATTAAAAGTCCAAATCACACACACTCATTCAGGTGATCATCATTTATATAAACAGCAAGGTTGGATTTTCTTATGACGAAATTGACCGTGGGTGATACTGTTAAAGTTGGCGGTGGGTGATGCTATTCAAGTTGGCGGTGGGTGAAACCATCAACGTTGACGGTGGGTGATACTATTAAAGTTGGCAGTGTGTGATACTATTAAAGTTGACGGTGGGTGATACTACTAAATCTACTGCCATACTAGAAGTATTTACTTTTTTAACAGCATTTTGTATGAGTGAGATTTTCTGAAAGAGTCAATGGAAGAAGTCCGAATGTCGTCAATATTAAGATGATTCCAAAGATGTTGATGTAATGGAACTGATGCTTTTTCTTAAGAGACTGTCCACGGAATTGGATACTTTTTTAAAAATAGACGTGGTCCTCGGAGTTTGATACTTCCATTGAGAATATGGATTTTTTTATGTTGGTTATATGAAACATCATAATAAGTAAATGCTACGCCAATAAGGCTTTGTCGTAGAGAACAAGTTGCCCTTATTACTGCCATCTGATTACGATTCACGGTCAAACTCGTTTTAAAGAAGGTGGTCTGAAGTGCTTTGTTTTAATTTAATTTAATTTAATTTAATTTTAATTTAATACAGCTGTATATTTTCTTTCATGCAACTTCACCACACTGTATTGCCATATTCTAAAACTGGACCTAAAAAAGTATTTTAAAAAAATTGTTTCTAGGGTTTCTCTATCATTTTGGTATTTGGATTTTCTACGGATATTCAAGTGGCGTGCTGCCTTAGTAAATACATTACAAACAGGATGCCCCCAATGCTGATACTGAATTTAAGTTACACCATGGTGACTATACTCTGGTTATCATTCATAATATTACCAAACTGAATATATATATATATATATATATATATATAGAGAGAGAGAGAGAGAGAGAGAGAGAGAGAGAGAGAGAGAGAGAGAGAGAGAGAGATGATTTTGTTAACTATTTGGCCACGGCAACTTAATTGCAGAGGCTGATCTAACGTT
>JAECUM010025206.1:0-22500 GCA_016617855.1 Megalonaias nervosa | reverse complement strand
TTAGATCATCCATCCCAAATAACATTTGCATATTTCAACATAAGCCTAACATATGATAAGAAAAGTATATCCAAGGATTTCCTACTCAGCTTTTTTTTGAGGGGTCTAAAATAGTTAGCTATATCAATGCTTTTATGTATATTTTCAATACGAAGACTCAAAATACATATATTAACAAATGCAAAGCACAATTGTTTATTATTGACAGCAAAAGCAAGTGATTTCGTTTTGGAAATTTAATTTTGCAAAGAGTGGGTTATTCTTTTTGCAACAACAACAACCCAAAAAACCAACCCCAACCCCAACCCCCCAAAAAAAACTCAACCCTTCCCCAAAAAAACTTCCATTTTTTTGCTGGGTGAAAGCTGACCAGTCATTTAAAGTTCTAAGCCGGTATTGAGCATATATTGGATGTCATGCATACTTCTAGGCGAATAAGAATGAGAACTGTCGTCAATAAAAGGTCTCATATTTACAGCGAAGCCCCTAAAAATACACTTTCAGTATACCGGAATCCCCTTAAAAGCTAAATTTGTTTGGCGTCCAGAATTTTTTTATTATCCTTTTATTTCCAGTCAAGTGAAACCCCTCAACTCCGAACAGAAAAACAAATTTCGATTTAAAAGTTGAATTTTAAGCCCGAAACACACTTTAAACTTTGGAAATATATTTTAGTTTCTAAATTCCTGGCATGGTGAAACATGTTATAACGGATAGTAAGTACTGTAGTAGGCTTACCTGTGAGACAAAGACCAGGTACATGTCCCCAAGTAACCAAATGCTTGTAGGTAAGCTATTTATGACGACGTTTATCTGCTAAATATCTAGATGCGACTGAAGCTGTTCATATCAATACATGATCAACAGAACAATTTGATTTTATTTATTAAATATCAGGGCTTTATTAACCATTCAGTTGGCCTCGCGTCTGATGCATTGCCGACAGAGACAGACAAAACAGTATTCTAAAAAGTCAGATTCAAACAAATGATTTCAATATAGAAAAATTATTACATACGTAAATATAAGTAGCCATGACTGCTATTTGCTAAGTGGATAAAAAATGCAAACAAAACAAATTAATCGGCATGAACGACAAAATTATTATGTTTGTGAACAAAACAACATCACACGTGACTTTGAACTTCCTGGTAGCTTACACATCACACTTGCAGCCTCTTGACCAGGGTATTCATTACTCATGCATTCAGAGCTAGATATAAATATTTGTTGCATTCTATTGCATTCTATTGTGACTATTGAGACTTGTGACTATTGTGTGGACAGCGTTAGTAAAATGTAAACAAATCATTCTGATGGAATTTATCTACTTGATTTATTTCTAAAGCCTGTTCAGGGACGACACCTGTTGCAGTCAAGAGGTGATATGAAATTGCCGGCTTCCATTTTCATGCGGACAATGATAAAGTCGATGATGATTACGATGAGGACGATATTTCCTTGGCTCGAATGGTTCATTAATTACGAACTGGAGATTGGCTTTGAGAGACTATATCATTTTGACAATGATGTCCATGCTGAAGTTATTTCCGACTACTGGAGAGAGAACGTTATGTCGCGGTTTCATGAAGCAACCAGGCTCATGACGAAGGCGATGAATATGATGATGAGAATGTATGTAATTAGCCACTTGACATTGATATGACATGCCCTGGTGTTTTATAATTTATACACAGATTGAAAACAATTGCGATTGCTAAGTATAAGGGTTATTTGGATAAGGCGCAAGAAATGGAGTCATTAACACAAGCCACATTGGTTAAAGAAAGATGAAAAATAAAGCAGACAACGTTCCAGGCCTTCCTCAAGCCAGGCTCTGGAACTGTGAACATTAAAATGTATATGGAGTATTGAAATAGTATGAATTATCATTCAGAATTCTACTGAAATTGTAGGAAAGTTAAAAATGTATCTCGTTCTTCAAATATTTCCTGTGACGACGACTGTGTTACTATGTGGAACTAATGTATTTATTCATGTGGCAGTATGCGACCTCGGAAGGAATGTATGTTGTTCAGCTACGTTTTCATTAAATATTTTAAAACACACAAATAAAAGAAAGAAAATAACAAAATAACTAACAGCTTTCTTAATTTTGTTCTCACTTTGGCATAGGCATAAACTGTTATACACTCAAAATTCAAAATTACATTCTCTCTCTCTCTCTCTCTCTCTCTCTCTCTCTCTCTCTCTCTCTCTCTCACACACACACACACACACACACACACACACGTCACATCAAAACTTAGAAAAGATATTTTGCACATCTGCGGAACCCTCAGTAAACCGACAACCACTCAGAACCGACTTAGTTATTATTTTTTGGATGGGGATAGACCAAATGATTTAGGTTTTGAGGGATATCGCTATACAGAAAACAATAAAATTTCCCAGAACCGAAACTGCGGCACAACAGTTGAAACTGGTTGAGTTGTTGATTCTGCGTTTTCTTTCAACAACGGTGTGTGATCTAAGTGAATTGGTACTCAGCCAATGAGGTACAATACTATTCCATGGCCGATTTGGAAGAAACCCAACTGATATTCGTAAATAAGATGATTTTCATGTAATATAGTGTGGTTATTAAATAAGCTGCCTAGTGGTCACTTAATGACATGTCAATCGAAATAACTTCTACATTGAGAATTTCCATATAAAGTGTTACAATAAGAGGGCTAAGCAAGACTGCTGAGTGAGTGGTTACTCTCCTAGGTTCGTTATCAGATTTTGGAAATTCTTTTGGAACATAATATCACTGAAGTTTTCAGATTAGAATTTAGCAAGACCTTATTTAGATCACCATGAATGATTCAATTTTCAGTTCTTTGCAAATATTGAAAGGATTCCAGAAGGGCGATAGACAACTGCTAGTAAATATCATGTATTCTTTAGATAAATTTGAATCCAACATATTTCATTATTTTCGTACAGTTATCTCTGTTACACGTGTGAATATTACATTTTCTGGTATACAGACCATTGATCCAGGTTGCCCAATGAATAATCAGACAAAAATTAATAAAATCAATTTACAGCACATGCAGCCTTGAAAACGAAATAGGTTTAATCTTTACTTGTGTAATTTATGAAACATGTGTAATGTCTTTGACATCAAACATACAAATAATTATGTTTTATATACATATATTTCTGCATCAGTATAAATTGATTTTCCCATGTATTATTATACATCCGCCTGAGATGATCACAGCGTCTTTAGATCCAGAAGGATTTTGATACAGGTCTGACGGGAGAAGGTGGTAAGCAAGGTTTACCATCTTGTCAAAGATCCATATTTACTCCTCATCCTGTCATCCGACCTATAGGGTGAAGATGATGGTGACTCCAAATGAGAAGCATCTGATGCAATTGGGTCTTTTTCAGGGAACTCATTTGTGTCCAACAATAATGACTTCATCATCCTGTCTTCGCTCGTAATGCAGATTATGTCACTATTCCGCCCAATCGCCCTCCTTTGAGAAGGGGACTTCATGATTGCGGATTCATTTTCTTGTCTCCGCTCAGCCAGAGACAAGGCCAACCTGTTATTCCAATCTCCTTGGAAAAGTTGATTGAAAATCCGCTCTCAGTACTGGAGGAGGTGAGTGGCAAAGGAAAGGTCGATTGCCTTCCCGGTTTATCAATCCATTGGAAAGTAATTCATTGTGTCATGGGAGAAAAAGAAACATGGCCAACTCACCACCATGTGATGGTAGTCCCCACAGAAAAAAAGTAGATTTGGGCGTGGGGTGGGGTGAGTATAAAATTAATATTAATTATGCAAAACTTACCCGTCGCTATTGCGCAGTTTTAACTTTTCGTGTCAAAAAGCCTCGTCCGTTCGATGTGAAAACATCATCTAACAGAGTGGAGACTTGCCAGTCAGACACTATTCATTCTTGCACATCGCATGCTCATGCACTGACGTAATCTTTTTCAAAGACAATGATTACGTCGGACATCAGAACGGGGTAGGAGTAGGGTATTTTTCAGTACCGACGGGATTGCATAATTGAATTTAGTTTTACACCTGCCCAAAATATATTTTATAGCAGCAATAACTTACCTGTCGCTACTGCACTGCTGAATTTGTCAGTTACGTGGGTAGTATCTTAACTGATCAGAGAGAAAAAAATTAAATACCCTTGCCATTTGAAGGAGAGAACGGTTGTGTTCCGACGGGCAACAATGTGTCGCAGAGAGAAAACAAATTTATAGTCTTAGTGATCCTCAATGTACACCTACAGCATATATATATATATATATATATATATATATATATATATATTCCTTAAAATTTTAAAATGGTATAACAAAATGAAATAAAAAAACTGTACGTAGTTAGCACATGAATGTTCGGAATAACTGATTAGTAAAGGTTTTCTTTACAGTTTAAGTTCTCCACTTTGAATATAGACATATGAAAAATTTTAAGATGGCAAGTTTGTCTATGAAAGTGGAGATAATTTGTAAGCATGTACATCCTTTAAAAATTACTTCGATAAGAAAACAGCAAAATACAATTCCTATTTAGTAACAAATTGCAAAAGCCTGGTGGAAAAGAATAGATCCATAAACTTTGACTTCACGTTTTGATTTCTTAAACTTCCTTATACTGCCACTAACAGTGGTTGTTTAGGACTTTATTACTTTTTGCAAGTTCGTAGTCATAAAAGTTCCTTACCTTTGTAAATCGAACTAATTTGATGCAAGAACGAAGTCCACAAAATAATAGACTGAAATGTGTTCAACTTTAAGGATTTTAAACAACTGGTGGAAAAAGGTGGTAAAAAAATGTAAAAGACTTGACCCACCAAGTCAGCTGTGAAAAGGATTATAAAACCAGAGCAAGCGTAACCCAACCTTAAAATATTAATACGTTTTTGGAGTGCCTGACACCGCAAAGTAATGAAAAGGTTTTAATGTTTGGTCTCATTCGGGTGTAAACCTTATAGACTAATAATCCCTGCATTTGCAATGTTAACTATGCACAATGGGCGAACCAAAAAATGTATTTCATATAGTGTTTAAATCAACCATGTCTTGACTTTCCCTGAATGCTTGATTAAGTATGTGAATTCGAATCTGAGGTAAAAAAAATACGAACAGTGTAGTAGTAGTAGTAGTAGTAGTAGTAATAATAATAATAATAATAATAATAATAATAATAATAATAACAATAACAATAATTTTAATCATAATATTAATAACAACAACAGCAATAATAATAATAATAATAATAATAATAATAATAATAATAATAATAATAATAATAATAAAAATCGGGTTAGATGAATGTCGGCATATAGGACAATGACCTTAGCATAAAAGGGGGAAAAATATGGCGGATTAATATAGGGAATAATATAGGAATCTTTGATATAGAAGTTAATGTGATAAACGTGCAACAGAATAATGTGGTCCTCATTGATACAAAAGTCCATATGATAAATACACAACTGATTGAATAATAAGTGTGCGTGCGTGTGTGTAGGGGGGAGGGGGTGTGCCATTTGGATTTTTAACATAGCTTATCGCTACGATGTCTGCAGTGTGGCAGTTTATAGTGATGTCTAGCACTGGGGCATCATGCCGCAAACATGTGGGTGAATGTCCCCCCCCCAGTCACATTATCCTGACACCAGGCCAACCAGTCCTAACACTAATCTCTTAATGTTGAGAGCCTAGCGAGGCAGCTGCTAGTACATTTTTTTTTTTGTCTTTTGTATGACTCGGCCGGGGTTCGAACCCGCAACTGATCGGTCGATCAAATAATAATATGGCGCTCATTGACATAGAAATCCATATGATAAATATACAAATACATATTAAGGTGTTCACTGATATAGAATAAATAATAAATAATAATAATAAATATCCATGAACAAAAATGAAAGAGTAAAGCTTGAAAATGTGCTAATTACAAGGAAGACGTTTGTACAGACGACACTTGATTGACAGATAAAAAATGAATATTAAAATAATTAATATTCCATATACTTATTAAAGTCGTTGATTATTTTACGATAGCATTTTCTCCTGCACCTCCAACTTCCACTGCTACTTCAACTACTACTACTGCTACTTATTATTATTATTATTATTATTATTATTATTATTATTATTATTACGCACTGTAACATCTTTTTGGACCGCATGATGTATGGATATGTATCATGGCCAGTGGTGTATATTACATGTACTAATAAACACTATTACTCATTATTATTATTATTGTTATGATTCGTTGTTGTATTAGTAGCAGTAGTAGTATTAGCAGCCATTTACTATTTGTATATTTCATTTATCATCAAATAATCTGATGAAACTAAATGTTGAAAGATTCACAGTGGGGAAACATATCTCTTGGTCGATGATGATGATGATGATGATGATGATGTGGTTCAGAGAAAAGCAAGCCACACTCGCAACTGAAAATGGCTGCTTCAAATTAAGCGGGTTAACTACCGTGGTGAGGTTCTTGGGCAAGGTACTTTACTCTTATTGTCTCGGCAGTAAATAGCCTACTTTAGTCCGATAAATCACTCGACTACCCAGCACCCCTCAATCTGTTTTGATACTGATGGACGAAATATGAGTATGTCACCTGTTTATCAAAATGTGCCATTTTACCTGCATGCAATTCTTTCCGGAACTCAGCTGCTTACAATTTAAACACTTGCCGGTATTTGGTAACAGCCATATCTAGCGAGAAATTCAAAATGAACACAGGACAGAGGGTTGTGTTTTTCCACGCGGATGTACAAGTCACCAAATACAGGATTTGATCCGAAAATAATATGTTCATATCGCCAGAAGAATCCTTCCGCCAACGGAAGCTCAACAGCCACGAGAAATACCGGTAAGTGTATCAAATATACAGCCATGTGTGCAGACAAGAATGGCAACAGACTTTTACACGTTTCAATGACTAGGCGATATCAGCCCCTAAACCGCCAGTCAATATTATTTTAGGTGTGGGGCTACTTTATCGGTCTAAGCCTACTTGTGATGCTCTGCCGAAAAATACTTAAACAAACCAAAACTGTTAATTGTAACTTCAAACCTAATGAAGTTATAAGATCACTGAAAAGTGTGAAAAGACTAGAATTTTTAGGCTAGGTTGAAAGAAAGTTACAAATTTGAATATTATGAATGTACACAAGCGTATTCTGGTAGTCGGAAAAGTTAGTCATTCAAATATAGTAAAACTTTCTTATATAAACCGCATTCTTGTAGAAACTCGAAGAGCTGCTCTGACAATATATCATCATAAAAAAAAAACTGCTTCATCGAGTTGACATACGGACAATTTGAAAAATCGTGTCTTAGTGTGGAAGTCGCTGCATTCGATACAAATATGTTCTACTGACGGTAGACACTGTGAAGATACTTGGTCCGGTCCATTTTTGGAGGTATGCAGGTGTTAGAATTCTGTGTCCTAAACACGCGAGACCAAGCACAACCTAATCGTTGCGGTTTTGTACGGTTTTGTTCTATATGAATGATTTCACTCTCGATTGATGGGTTGGGTGTTCCAAAACTTGTTGGTGGAGTTTTCTCTCGACACATTGCAGTGCAGCTTTCGCTGCTTTGTCTGGTCTGTCATAACCCTTAGTACCAATGGGACTGGGTAGCCATCAATGCTGCAGGATGCTTTTCAAGGACTGTATAAGCAGCGGATGCTTCTGTACAACTTGGGAAACTGAGGATCGTCAAAACAATGCTTTGTTAAGACTTCAAATATTCTGTGATGGTCAAGCCTAATGTTTTGTAAGGTCTACAGTATGGAAAGGGAATCCAGAAAAAAACGAAATAGGTTTTTGGAGTGGTTTCAGTGTAGATCAATGGCTTTGGTACCGCTATAACCTCTGCGGTAAATATGGAGGTGGTATCTTGTAATCGGCTCGAGATGGTGATGTTTTGCAACGGGAACTATAACCTTGTCTAATCTCTCGAACCGTTTCCTGCGTCTGGGTCTTATTGTGGTCCCTAAGAAAGTCAGTTATATATTTTCCATGTTATTCTTGTTGTTTTTTTATTCATGGAGATTAACTAACCAGTGAAGAAGGTTACCTGTATTCAACAGAAGGCAGCGTTAAAGCCTAAGCAAGCAAAATAATGTTTACTCTGCTTATCAAGAGTCCTTTCCCTTGAAAAGACAACGCAGACAGATGTGATTCGGCCTATTCTACAACTCCAGACTATTTCCAGCACATCTATGCTGGCTTATGTAAAGGTTGTGTCTAAGTTAGTGTCGAACATAATTAAGATAGTTTTGGTGCATTTAAGAGTATAACTAATGCACTAGATTTCATTAAAAATGTATAAAAATGAAGGTAATATAACTAACTTTTAGTGTGAACAGGTACGAATAATTATCACAGGAAGCTTTAATTTAATATCTCATAGAGAACATAGAATATCTCGTTTTCATGCACCGTTTTATATATGTGCTTATTTTTATCGGCGTATTCCAATTTGCACTTTAATACAAAAGCAAACCAACACATTGAAGATTCCCATGTATTCAGGGTAAATCTAAGTTAAGTAAGTAATTTTAGAACATACCATAGAAAGTCCAAGATAATCGTGACTTGCAAACAACATTTCGTTTTGACATACCATTACGTTGTAAAGCAATCAGAGGGATCCATTTGAAAATGTATTTACCATGCTAATTCAGTTTAAAATAAATAACTCAGAGAGCTAAGTTTACCTAACAAAATTTGGACAATATTCCGACTTGTGTCTGTGTACCGCCGTTACTTCGGTATTGTTTTAATGACTTTCTCCGTGATAATGTTGATATCGGTTAATTTTAAGCACCGTGATCAGTGAATTTTCTTCACGTTTAAAAAGCGGATATATTTGTTAGACTACCCGACAAAGGATTGAAATATCTGCACATAAAATAGTTTTAAAAAATTAAGTAGACTGATCATTCAGTAAAAAACTTTATTGAATCTCAAATTTTTACAATGACTTCTAAATAATGTTAGCATCACTTTATCTTGAGACCTTTTATGTTTATATTTAATTGGAACGGTTTACCTTCTTAAGCTTGACCATTTGCACCTTTACACTATTGTAGCTTACAATTTTATCGACACTATAAGCATAATGCTCTGTCAAATTCATTAGTGTTAGTCAAAATATCATGACAATATATAGTCATAATACACTGTAAAATATATTAGAGTGAGTCAAACTATCATGACACTATATAATCATAATACACTGAAATTCATTAGAGTGAGTCTGTCATAACTCCCCTCCCAGCTTTGTTGGGGTGGGTGTCATGGGTTTGGTTATCGTTATCTAGAGGTGATCGCCTACGGTGTAATTTGCCCGGAGCGAGTAAATATCAATATAAAGTGTGAAAATTATGGGTGGAATAGATAAAGATCTGAGCAGATATATAGAACAGAATAACACGAGCCCCCGTTACAAATCAAGACAAAATGTAATAAAATTTCCTAACAATAAAGCTCATAAACAAAGTAATAATGCATTACGATTGAAAGATACACTTCTTTCTTTCTGAATTAACTTATTCAACGAATTTCAAATACAAATATGATGATACCAATAGCCGATCTGTTAAGCGATATAATTATCTCATCATAAATCGAGTCGAGTGAAATCGAACACTGCTTTGTACAGTTTCATAACCCGATGGTCTTGATTCAGTCCAAATTCCACAGCGACTATCCCGTTTGACTTCCTTGTGCCGGTAAGTCTGGGTCTTCTCCACCTTTCCCATTCTTTTCCAAATTCTCAGGTGTCTCGTCTCTTTCGCCCCTTCCAACTTTGTGTCCACTTTGGGTTTGTAATACGTGAGACTTCCCGTAGCTATCTCACCTTCCAAAATAACAAAAATAAGCAACCTAAATCTTCCGTCACATTATACTGGGGGAATAGATCAATACCCCCCCCCCCTGCTCGTTATGTCAGATAAATTCTATCCTAATTCAAACAGATCCTACGGCTATCTAGTCTACCTGGCCATGACAGACCGTAAACAACCTAGTTTCACAAAATTAATGGTCCTGCTAATGGCTATTTCAACACACCACCGAGACATTAGTTCCAGACTAGTCTCAATTATACAAATGAATGAAATTCCTTGCACTACGGTATTTATAACAACAATCAAGTGGTTATCATACGTGAACTCATATATAGGTAGGAGAATTCACACGGATTCTCGCAGCTCATCTCAACTAAAATAAGGCATAAAATTCTAGATACATAATCTCCTATAATAATCGAGACTATACGTTCAAATATACGTTCAAACGAGTCGTCAATGTTTATATAAAAGAAAATATCATTGTACGGACTCAGATAAACGAACTCAACACAGGTATACCATATCAAGAAATTAAATCTACGAACTTAAACAAATAAATCCATGCAAATACAAGCAAATAAATCAAACAAATCATCATAGGAGTATCAACGAATTACATAAGATTGTTGCAAATACGTTGTGTTTCCAAGCTCTCACTTCCAGAACCGTGTCTGTCAATTTTTCCAGACAATCGCTTCCCCTGGATGATTTTACGAGTGAATTTACTTCTTAAATCACTCGGAGTCTTTTTTTTCTTACATTCGTTTCTCTTCAGAGAAAAAGCGTAGACTGATTTCAAATTTGCTATTTGCACATTTAAACTGAGAGTTTTCATGAGAAACCACGCCCCCTTCACAGCGTGACCAATCTGGATGAAATATAGTTCCCGCCTGAACTAGGTTGAAAACAATGCAGTTCGCCTGACAAACATTGATTACCCAACTGATTCCTGGTAACTTTCAGAAATGACAGTTTTCCATACCGATCAGAAATTGACCCCTATCCTGTTCAGTTTAAACAAACGTAGCCTTAATAAAAAATCATGACAGAGACTGTACCAATCCGTGCATTATGGCAACTTAACGCGCGCAGGTCTCCATAAATCTAATTAATCGTACACGTGTCCAACTAAATGTGTTCTACAGAGATCGACAGAAAAATTTGCTCCATTACAGAGTCAAACTATCATGACACTATATAGTCATAATATACACTGTAAAATTCATTAGAGTCAAAATATCATGTCACTATATAGTCACAATACACTGTGAAATTCATTAGAGGACTCAATATAATGATATTATATTGTCATAACACCGAGTAAAATTCATTACTTGAGTCAAAATATCATGGCACTATACAGTCATAATAGCGTGTAAAATTCATTAGAGTGAGTCAAAATTTTAATGGAATAATCATAGATATAAACCAATGGGCTGTATTATCTTCGATGTTATTGTCATAGATACATAAGATAATGGGCTGTATCATCTTTAATTGTATTATCACAGATACAAAACATACTGGACTGTATCATCATTAATGGTATTATAAAAGAAACAAAGTTAATGGGATGTGTCGTATTTAACGATATTATCAAAGATACAAAACGTAATGGATTGTACCATCTTGAATGGTATTATCACAGAAACAAAAGATAATGGGATGTGTCATATTTAATGATAGTATCAAAGATACAAAACGTAATGGATTGTATCATCTTGAGTGGTATTATCACTTCAGGCTTGTTTTAAATGAGATCATACATTCAAAATCGTGGTAAATTAAACGCTGTATAGGTGTTAATGTTTTCAAATTCGATTTTTTGGCCGATGTGCCGTTAAACCGTATACATATATACGGGCGCACGCATACATACATCAGAAAAAACAGTCAACTTTCCGTCAAAGTGAAAGAGCTGTGTGCACCTTCTCATCAACATACACGTCAAAAGTGGACATAGTATTATATTTACATATAAATATTTCGGTTTCCCGGGTGTCCGAGTGGCCTATGGCCAGGCCCGGCCCTTGGGCAAGGCGAACGAGGCAACCGCCTTGGGCCCCGCGCTTCTCCGCAATGCAATTTTGTTGCTTGGGGAACCGCGCTCATCGCTTGCTGCCTTGGGCCCCGCACATCCTAGGGCCGTGCTAAGGCGCACGTCTTTACAGATTGCTGACACGTTACGTCTCAAGTTTGAGTCTGGCTTGACCCACATGGGTACGTAATAAAGCTGCCAGTTGTTTTCCCGTGGGTCGGTGGTTCTTCCCAGGGTCTTCCTCCACTAACTACACTGGCTGCGACGTATAGCTTATCATATGCTGAACAAAGGCGTTAAAAACCCATCAAACAACACCAACAGACATATAACTAGTTCAGCATTACCAATAAACAGTCAAAGTGGTCAGAAAAGGTACACGTTACTAGTAAAACGTCAAAGTAGTCAGAAAAAGTACTCGTTACTAATAAAATGTCCAAGTAGTCAGAAAATTTGCTCGTTACTAGTAAAATGTCCAAGTGGTCAGAGGAGGTACACGTTACTAGTATATGTACCTTTAATCAAAATAATACCCTAACGGTGAGAAACTTAATAAAATTATGTTCTAATCAGATGGCAAGATAACATGACAAAATGGACGCGGAAAGAGGATGCCATCTGTTTATAATAATAAAGACGTAAGAGTGATAAGATTTGTTTTATTTCTGTTTCAGGAGAATAATTTCACATAATAGACAAAAATAAAGATGTAGGCACTGTTATCAGTAGTTATTGTTTGATGTTATTTGTTTTCTGTTTTTGTTTATTTTGAGACAGAAAGAGACCGGTTAGATAAACCTAGTTTTAACATACAAGTACAAGAACATTAGCTGATCTTGCCAGCTTCTGAAAATCAGGAATGTTGAGGTCCCAGGACGGCATTGGTCGGCTGCTTCGAGGTGTTTTGGGAATGATAATAGCCAATAACATGCTCAACGTGACGATAAAAGCTAACCAGCCATCCAGGCGCAAAATATTCAACGCTATTTTTTTTCTTCACTAGTTTTGGAGAGAATACGGTATTCTTATAGAAAGGACAAAATATTTATATCTCATTTGTTTCAAATAAAAATAGATAAAGTATACAATGCTCCGGCAGATCTGGCTCTATGTCGTGTTTAGGAGGAATCAGTTGAATACACAACATAAACTCTCATCTGCTGGCGCATTGTGCGACGGCAGATCAGGATCTGTTTTGTTTGCAATTGGACATTACCTATAGACGAGTATATACGGTATGCTAAATAGTTTGTATCTAACCCACTAAATACAAATGGTTGCGTCGACTTACGTTATTTCTGAAAGTCAGTCGTGGTAGGCACATCTTTTCAACTTGGGGGTTGTAGGGTTTGGGGAGGGGTTGTAAAAACGCAATTTATGGTATAGGAAGACGAAATATTTCGAAAAGAAAGTTAACAAATGTATTTATTCACCATTATTGCATGTTTTAATGGATCCTGTTTTACCCAGAAATGAGGAAGCAACTGACCATGTTAATATATGTGTGTATCGGGGGAATGGGGGGGAGGGGGTCGATATTTTTATAACTAAAGTTAAGGATTTTTACGGACATTATTCATTTTGTGGTTATATGGTGTTTCATCTTTATTCATGTAGGAAAAAAAGAGAATAAATTTAAAAAATTACTATTATAGAAACTGGTTTTATCCAAGCTAAAGATGCGTGTACGTCAGATGTGCCTTTGCTTGAATACGTAAATGGTCGGTGTTGTTCTTTTCAATAAACATAGAATAAGTTTTGATATCAGATGAAAGCGGTTTTACTGTGTTTTGGGGAAGGACAGGGATTCGCCTCCTTATTAGAGAACAAAAAATGGTGAGACACCTTTTTATCTTGCTTTTTAAAAGGATTTTATCTTTTACTTTAAAAGTAGAAATATTTATTAAAAAAAATCCCTATTTGATTGGTTTTGTAAAGGAAAGAAACGTTGTGTAAATCTCTTCTTACAATATAGTTGTGAAAATGGGATAGAGGAGGTCTGCTTCTCAAAATGAAAACCGGTGAGAGTCTTGTTAGTCTGTGAAATGAGAAAATCTGATTGATAAGTGCTAAAAATATTTTTCAAGTTCCAATCATATAACGTTTTCCTTTTACAATCCTTGGCTAGAGTAAATTTATATGCAAACCAGACATTTTTTCGTTAAGTGCAAACTCTGAAAAGTTTTACTCAGCCACGTATCGTTTTCTGCTGATAATTATACGAGATAAAAAAAAAAAATAACGTTACGTAGGTCAGTTTTCCAAAGTCTGTAAATCAGAAATAATTGCGATCAGCCACCTTAATTGCTTTTGCACGATAAGTTCTTACCCTGATCAGGAAGAATTGCAGCCCAATCTGAGCAGGCATATGAAATTCATCATTTCTTCACAACCTGTGTTGATGTTTGGATAATCTGATATCGTTTATACCATTAATTTGTATTCAGCACATGCAAGTTTTGATTTGATCTGTCATCGCACGCACAGCTTTCCATTAAACACTTGCAAATTGAGGTCAAAAAGTGTCGCCAGTCTCAAAAGTTGTGGAAATGCAAAACGTCACAGAATAAGTGCCGAAGATTTTAATATTTTATTTTCCTTAATATGTTTGTGCATTCGGTTACCTCGTTAGGAGTGAAGGATATAACTGAAAACGGATCAAGGAAAAGATTTTGACCCCATGGTGGAAGACAAATCCCGAGAATGAACACGATTCGCTTTTACATTATTGCTTTCAGTTATATAGGATATACAAACAATTTCATATACATCCCTCAGGCTCATACAAATATGTATATATATTTAAAAAAAACATTAAAAGTGATATTAAATTTTAAAAATGGTGTGTGGCATTCAAATTTTAAATAAAGGAGTCGGCAATCAGTGGTGGATTAACAAATAGCTGAGCTTCCTGACGTGTCACATTGTGTGTATTATGTACAGCACACGCACACATTATTTGTATTTAAAATGGTTCCAGAGATGCACGTGCTTTCAAATAAAGAAAGCACATTTACGTGCTGCACATGGCAGAAAGTGGGATACGATAGGAATGCTTTCAAATTTATTTGTAGTTTAGAAATAAATAATCCACTTGATATTTTCATCGATGCTGGCGAATGAAACATCATTATTGACTTTTGAAATCAATACTTTGTTTACAGATTTAAAATGTAGAAATACATGATAGTATTATGGGGGGGGGGGTTACTAGCATCGTTGTATTAAATAACCTTTCTTGTTTCCGAATATAATTATTTTCGTTTGGTACAAAGCAGTATTCACATTCAGAATTAAATAAGAATGCGATGACGTTGATCGTTAGTCTACGTTTATTATTTCCAGGATTATAATTTGCCTTGTTCTTTTTCACTAAATCCTTGACTTCTTTATGCACATTGAATACGATATCTTAAACCGCTCCGGTGGCCTAGTGATTAGAGCGTCCGCCTCGGATGCAGGAGGTCGCGGATTCGAACCCCGGCCGAGTCATACCAAAGATTTGTAAAAATGGTACAAGCAGCTTCCTCACTAGGCGCTCAGCATTGAGAGGTTAGTTAGGACTGGTCGGCCTGGTGTCAGGATAATGTGACTGAGTGGAACATGATGCTACGTGTCTGCGGTATGATACCCCAGGGCTAGACATTACTATAAACTGCCACACTGCAGACACCGTAGCGATATCACTGAAAAAATTTTAAAGCTACGTTAAAAATCCAAATCACACACATATGATATTTTAAACGAATACGAGAGAGAGAGAGAGAGAGAGAGAGAGAGAGAGAGAGTTATGTATAGATAGGGAAAAAATAAATAAAATATATATATATATATATATATATATATATATATATATATATATATATAGTATATATATATATATATATATATATATATATATATATATATATATATATATATATATATATATTCCCTATCAAAAATACTTACATCGTCAAAACAATATGAATTAGACCAAAAATAGTTAACATGTGGTTAAAATGCGATTCAAATGCATTTAATTTAACTTAACATAATTAGTGTTGTAATTACAATTAATTGACGTTATTAACAAATGCACTTTTGTCATCGATGTCAAATTCATGCTCAATACGTTCAGACAAAAGTCACACGTTTGCGACCAAACAAACCAGCCCAGGTCGGTTATCGTTATGTTCCACTCAGCAAGGCACGTTGCTTACAGTTTTACAACATTTCTTTTAATCGGCACCAAATATCTAGTGTTGTGCTCACGTAGGAACGGAATAACCATTGATTGGACGCTATGCTCTTAAACACTAACCAACCAGCCAATCAAATATTGACATTCACTGAAGCGAAACAAGAACTGAAACTGACTTGTAATTAGCACAAAATTTTTATATTCTTCCGTTGCAGCCAGATATAACGTTTTAGCTGTCAAACAAGTAATTACTACGTAATATTTGATAACAGCATGCGCTTTTCCATAACCACTGTCTACGTGTGTCTCTTAAGTAAAATAATATCCGTTATCGACTGAGACCTTCTCGATGAAACAACTAAATGATGACATTCGATTTCAATATTAATGAATCTAATGCCTGAGCTTGGTCCCATTATGCTGATCCAGCTGTATATTATTTATGTCACACAAGGTAAATGTTTGACGTGAAGGTATGAAATATTAACTTCTAATTTTCCTAGTGGTCAAAATTATATTATAACCATTATAATGACAGCGTATACGATCCCATCACTTTATCGTGTTGATAAATGACCACCAGATATACCTTCTAAGAATTAATTTTGTTTTCTCCGACAGCTTCCACCATCCTCCCCAGAAACTTCTTTTGATGGTGATGATTTTGATCATCTGACAGGACCCAATGTAATATCCTTTTGCCATAATTTAAACCGTTTCATGGGTCTTTCTCCTAACAGTGTTTTTTTTTTTTTGTTTTGTTTTGTTTTTTTGTTTTTTTTCTATTCCCATCACTGTGATCTTATAATTAGACACCTTATGTGTGACGTTCCCGATAAACGATCTTCGTCTGTCTATAATGAACCTTTCCTAACGCTAAGGCGTTTTTGTTTTTCTTTGTCAAAGTGCCGGTCTGCCGAGAATAAGAATATATCACAACCATTATATTGTATCTTGCACATAAAAGCAATGTTTCTCCAGTGGCAAGCATTCTACTGGATGATCCACACAGGCCCTAAAGGCCATGGAGGGCATGGATAATAATATAAATGCGTGCTTTTTACGACTTACTCGAAGAGTATATGCAGCCTTCGCGGACTATTTGTTTTCTTTCTTCTTACTTTCTTTGAGTCATTCGGTTGAAAATGAACAATCCCATTCTTATAACTGCCAAACTTTTTGAGCTTTTCACGTGTCCTCTTTCTTCCTGTCAACTTCTTTTTCATTGAATATACAGTAGAACTTCGATTATCCAGCGCCCGATTAACCGTCAGTCTGTTAACCGGCAGGGCAATGTACGTCAAAATATTAAAAACAGGTACATGTACATATGTACATACTATGATTTTTTGATGACCCGGTCTACTGTATAATACTTTTAATGTACATATTACATTATCCGTCTATTCTCATACCCATCATGGTCTTGGTCCCGCACCCTGACGGATAATGGAAGTTCTACAGTACTGTCGGTTTGGTTGTGTCGGTTGTTTGTGTACTGAGGATTTGGTCGGTTCGGTCAGCTAAAGACCAAACAACTGGACTAGCATTAGGTGGTGGTTGAAGTTTAGGTCTTGTGTCGACATCTTATCAAGCTACTCTAGTAAAACTTTCGTGATCGTTTGCCAAGGAAACCGAAAACGCTAGCTCTCCTTTCTCCTGTCGTTTGGTCGAGGACATAAAATAGTCTTCTGTAGAAGTTATGTGCTGTTTGAAATTACAGATGACATACACTTATTGCTTTGTCACTGAACTTTCTGAACCAGATTTCCAAGAGATGTGATATATTGCCGGAACTGTATTCACAAAATCTTCCTCGATGATATTCGCTACAATCTTTGCAACACTATGAATATACTAACAAAACGTTCCCGGGTCTACAAATTATGCCCTCCTTGAAGCGGATTCCAACAACGTGGTCAGGAGGTAAATGTAATGCACTGTTCCCTCCACAGCATCAACCTCAAATCTCGATTGAACAACGTTGGCGGCCTTTTCTACTAGTGTGCTCATAAATAAGGCAGGGATATGATATAAAGCCACACTCTTTGAAACACTAGGACCCATCGTCGCTAAATGATTCTGCTAACAAAAAACACTTCCAGTTAAACAGGATATGCTCACCTTAAAACAGATTCTAACAGAGTAGCGAACAAGGTAACGAAAGGCACTGATTTCTCCTTTAGTGGTCTATACTGTACAACATATTAAAGTTTTACATAATATTCTTGCCTTATTAAAAATCATCCCAGGGAAGAAGGTCATCTTTACGACCATTCTACGGAAGATGGCACATGGCCGAACCATCCCGAGATGATGATGATGGGTATCCAGTTAGCTTAGCGCTTCTAAATTCGTATTAACATCGAAGTAAAATCCGCTCAATACATAGACATACAATAACACAAGGATTGGATACTGACGCGGATAACAAAGAAACACACTTTCTATACGTTTCGACCTAAACAAATGGTTCCTCATCACACAAAGGAAAACATCCACACACACACACACACACACACAAAATCAAATACGTTAAACAAATAATATGTACATGTTGGTACAGCGATGTGAAAGTATAAAAAAACTAAGGTAAAGACATAATGATAAAAGATTTATATGTTTTAGATAAGAGACCGACACTATATAGAAGGTGAACATAGAAAACAAGTTCGGGTGTGAGTTGGAACCGTAATAACTCTGTACTGTGTTGCGGATATCTGTATCATCTATTTAATTTATAATATAGTTTTATTTAACTCACTGGAGTTTATGGCATTTATATTTTCCTTCTTTAATTCAGTGGCTGACTAGCACTGTAGTAAAGTACATGTACACTACATTGTAGGAATCTCATTCATAAACCAAGGCCGATCGAACAGGTCAAGTAAACAACTATTTAGGTCAAATACGCCACCCATTAATTTGAATGAAGGTCACGCAAACATCAGTTGAAATTACGATTGCATTTGCTCAGTAGAGCTATTATGCACACCCTAATTATTGATTGGTTCAATCGTTTGAGAAGGTCATAACATGACTGTTTTACTTTTCTCAAATAACAAGATTTAGTTATTCGAGAATCTTTAGTAAATCAGATTATGTTGATTTTGTGCGTATATAGAGACTACAATGAGAATATACACCACTTATTCTATTCCTCAGTCTATGCCAGTTCTGTAAGAGTCGTTGAGAAGAAATAGTGCTTTATTTATAATATTTCTTCATTGGATTTAGCAGAGTGGAAAAACTTTAATCTCAACAGTCAGTATCTATTGCATCGTGTGAATTTATTCAAGGACTTGAGAATTTAAATAATTTTATCACATTATGTGAAACATTCAAGAACTTCACTGAGATTCTAAGTTCAAGGATTACCTTGAAGTAAAAACACTTCGATTTAGAACTGGGATTCTTCAGTGGTGTTAGCATGGAAGCACATAAACGCATTAGAACCTTCATAATACCTTTGGACAGTGTTTGGTTTAGTGTGAAATTGATAGTACAATTTAGAATACTACTCTAGGAACCTATACAAGTTATTTTTAATTCTTTCACTTTGATTTTACATTTTATTTCATTAACTTATATTTAAAAATTGAATGATCGTTGGGTTTACCTTGTCTTGGTACTTAAGTTTAAGACCTTATACGTAACAACTGCTTATCGTGAGTTATTTACCTACGTCAAGTATGTGCGCCACTTAAAGCGTTGCATTATATTCCAGTCACTGATTGCAACTACGAAAAGAAAACATATGAATGCATTTACATTGTAATAGAAAGTGCAGGAAAGAGATACTAATAATTATTTTTAACGGGCTCTTTGGTTGTTCGTTCTTTTTTTAAAAGAGTTAATTGTTTCACCAGCATATAAGATGGTGTAAACGTGCATTTCATGACGTAAGTGAGGTTTTACGGATACGCCTTAACCTATGACTGATATTGTAAGTAACGTATGCTGACGAACTCTTGAGAGTGGTAGTCTTAGACATTGATTACGGATTAGACGTGTGTCTTTGCATCAGTATGCTCCACTGTTTGAGTTCTTTTTGTCTTCGGTAAGATATCAAACAGCTTGTACCATGTTTGGAGCACCTCGAAGATAAATTACGACAAAGGGCATAGGGTGCTTGGCACTCTGAGTTTTGTATCTGAGGAGGTTGCTTCGACCAATGGCCTTAGATTTTTCTATAGCCACATTTATTATTTTGTTCTTTGTATCATCTTCCTTTTTAATTCCAGTTGAGTTTCTGAGACTGCTTTTAAGAGTGTCCTCGCTTAAACAGACTCTTTATACGGATACACATAGGACAAATACAATGTTTCTGATAACATATTACAATTGACAGTTGGTAGGTATGATATATTGATGTTAATCTGTTGTTTTGCAAAACAAGTAATCCATTTTGTAATATGAATCGGGTTTTCAGGAACATAGTGAACTTGTCTGATGACAACGTCGTAAATTTGAGGGTTGGGTTGAAATTGTTAGCAAATCCCCCAAAATGCTTGAATTGCTTTTGTGTCCCCCCCCCCCCCACGTCATCAAATAATCTACGCCAACTCAATAGTGTTTGATTCAGATGTGTTTTGTTTTGGTTTCCAATGTTGGTTATTAAACACAAATTTTTTCATCTTTAAACAAAGCTGGGAACCTTGACAAGGCAATTGGCGGAGGGTGTTGGGGATGATGTTAGGGTTGGGGGTAGGGTGGCGATTGGTGGGTTGGACGGCTGTCCCACACTTTCTTATAAACTTGTATGCCTTCCCCATGAGGTATGTATGTACAGGGGAAGAAAACACCTATGGTGACACTAGTTACATAACGGTGCGCATTGCTTTTGAGGGGTTTGCTGACCGAGTTTTTGGTGCCCTGCATGTAAAGAGTGATATATCGCACAAAACAGTAGAGACCGTAATCAATAAGTTTATGTATTTGTTCCGTAGATTAGATGCTGCAAGTGATGATGGGTCTGCCGGGTGTGCTTACCTTGTGAATTTTAAGTAATAGGTAGAAAAAAACTGCCTGGTTTGGCTCAGCTGCAAACATAAAAGCTAGGGCCTTAGGGTCTATATGTCCTGCTTTTATGCGTACTGTTAAGTGTTGGACACAAGATCGTAGGTTGTTTATCGGTCTGATCTTCGTTCAGTTTTTTGTAGAAGCTGGCATCAAAACTAGTTTTCACTGTCTGCTTTCAAAACAAATGCTAGGTCCTTGTTTCTGTGTAGTTAACTTGTTGCTTATATTCAGCACTGAACTTTTCATTTTTGGGGATAGTTCTGCATCTCGTTTCTGACATTTAAATTCGTTTTGACGCCTCTGTGTGTGTGTGTGTGTGTGTGTGTGTGTGTGTGTGTGTGTGTGTTTCATTCTCACCTGAGAAAGACATAGTCTCAGTAAAGATGTATGAAAACTTCTGTTTTTCCCGCGCCGTTTTCCAACTTTTCCCTTATATAGTATGTGCTTTGTTGGTTTTCATTTCCATTTTATCTCTTTCAAACTTCTCTGAAATCCGGCGCATATCATAGCCTACGTTCTACTTAGTGTCCGTTATATCCTCTCGTCAGGCCCCTTCAGAGGTCGAGAGAGGCCCAGGCCACTTTGCGAGCTTGAGGACCCCTAGGCCCTGGTTACACTGAAAGCTGGAAAAGAACTAAATACCAAAACAAGCCCATATAATGTACTATATAAAGATTTAGACGATACCTAAGTACACATAAAGGGTATTTCAGAGATCTTAATTATAAGTGGTAAAAACAGAGGCCCCTTAGACCATATGCCTTCCGCCCCCCTCCCCCTTCCCGACTGGGCCTGCCTCTCGTTAAAGCGACATTCGATATAACTGAATAGTGTGAATTCTATCAGACGATTGATGTGATCAAGTGTGCAGAAATGCCAGTTAGATTTTGATAATGGAGTATTCACCCCCTGACTCCGACAGCAATTTCTTTGTAGCAATTGTGTTTGTTCCTATTATCCATTTTTCTTTTTTATTCCGATCGACTTTACTTCACTTTACAGAGAATACGTCAGGATTTAGTATGAAAACAATTGATCTCTACAAATATGAGCTTTTGCTGTGGAAAAATATGAACGTGATTAAAAAAAAAGCATTATATTCAAATAATCAAAAGTATGTTTATAGTTCTGATTCATTTTTACATGTTGGTAACCCAACGGCTAGGCATAGACGACAACTCTTTCAAATGAAAAAGACTGTATTCCGACAAAATGGTTGAAAACGAACTTGATCGTTAGTAAAAGAAATTACGAAGAGTTATTTATAAGTGTTTGTGTGCACGTTGATGTTTTAAAAAAAACATCAGTCACGAGTCATATTTTAATAAACCTATATATATATATATATATATATATATATATATATATATATATATATAT
>JAECUM010025205.1:0-61255 GCA_016617855.1 Megalonaias nervosa | reverse complement strand
TTTTTTTTTTTTTTTATGGGCAAAATGTCGAAATCGATGGGGCAGACGACAAGATTTCCCTTTTTTTACTTCAGGCCCTGATTTCCTTTTTCTTAAATAACAACGAAAGCCAAGGCGAGCAGAGTGACCCAGGCCAAGATACAATGATTCTTGCGGATTGGAATAGACTATTAGGGCCTTTCAGCCACAATGAGTTTTCTTATTTCTTTTCTTTTTCACTCTTCTCTGTTTGTTTTGTTGTTTTTTTTGTTGTTTTTTTTTTTGTTTTTTGGGTTTTTTTTGGTGTGTGTTGGGGGGGGTATGCAGTTGCTGGACGGCGTCCATTTATTTGATGGTAGCATTTGCATTTGGGTGTTTTCGGCTGTATTTATACTTTAATTTGAGGAGTACGTCCTTTCATAGACTGTATTGTACATAGAGAAAAGAATGTAATAGCTGAGTATTATACCCGTAACACACACCCTTATATTCAATAGAGTAGCTTACAGATATAGAACAGTTCCCAGGGTGTATAACAGCTGGACTCCATTCTACTGTCCTCGCTGAATGTGAACTGCTCTATCTTTTATCACTTACGTACAACACTACATTTGTGTGAAAAGAACAACCCCAAAAAGACGTGTTGCCTAGGTTACCGTTGAGAAAGAGAAATACCCCAAACATGTTAGGCAAAATGCTTTAAAGCAGGTTCAGTCAAACTAAACCAGTTACTGAGAATGTGTTTCTGCTCCACCTCAATAACAATAGAAGCCAGCAAAAACAACAAATGTATCAATCATGTTCTTATATAATTTAAGAATTTATACGTATTGGATAGATGGTATTCAAATGATGGATCCAATATATTTCTTTTAATGGACGTTCCGTCCGAATATTTACAAATATTAAAAAATATTAAAACCTTAGGTGAAAAATCTTGCAAATTATAGAAGCCGTCATTAAAGTATGTGTAGACATGAGATGAAAAAGATAAATCATTGGGGAATAAATATATTATCGCAAACAAATAATTTCGAATTTTTAACAATTTAGGAAAGTATTTTATTAAAAATTTCCCAATGTTTTGAAACTGAGCCTTTTTTCCACGTATTACACTAGAATGTAAGAAATTGTCAATTTTTAATCTTCTCAAATCTAATTCACTGCCAGATCATTTCCACATTACCTCTTTAGTTTGAATCTGACATAATAAGATAGTATAAATACACATGTAGATTTTATAGTAATAGACATAGCAGACAAGGAAGCTAACTGAACAATATTAGAGTTTAGTTGTATCACTTCTCGCCCATTCTATTCATCTACTACTTAAACCTTTGAAATTACATACAGTGTGTTTAATTGAATTATTTTACTTTGTTATTCAGTTTATCGGTGTTTACGGTCCATGCTTTCTATATGTTCCACGTTCAATGATGGCTATGTTACGTTCATGCCTTTACATTCTTATCCACACAAGCTGCAATATTTGAATCCGTATCATTCATCCTATATACAGACATTAAAGTTATAATGGCCTATATATACACCACAAATCTAACACTTGTTGAAAAGCAGCAATTTCATGTCATTTTAATTAAGAAAAAAGGTCGAATCGACAGATCAAAAGATTGTCTTTGACATTGGCGTTCACATTTATAACGTATCGTGAACTGTGTTTTTGCGCCATCCTAAAATGTCTCTCATAAAAAGTCAACATGTTTTCCAATATTTGCCACAATAACATGTGCACCGTCCCATTCACTATGAATATACTACATGGAGCAGGAATTGTATACATGGGGAGTTGGAAAGATACAAAGTTTATATATTTTTAAAAAATATAATTAATGCTAGCATTAACACCAGTCTTATATTGTCAAGCTGTTGTTTGCTTAAATTTCTTTCTGTCTTGTTCTTGTAGAAATGAAGGACAAGGAGAGTACACCTGCTGCAGTAGTACTTCTAGCTCTAAGAAAATGATGGATTTCCCAAGGAGTCAGCTCCACCAGACGTTCTGATGTTTTTACAAGCAGAGAGGTATACGTATCAAATTTATTTGAGTCTCACACATTGCAATATGACAAATTTTCTTTTTGTATTTTTTCGAATTGTGTTCCTCACTGCAGTGGATGATTGCTGTTAAGTGTAAATATAACGTGCTTCATGTGCATTCTTTACTTACGTCGACATACACACTGCACAATGACTTTGAAATAACTAAATTCCTTGTACACATTTGATTCGCAACACTTAGAGGTTATTCAAAGAATTGTGATAATTGCCCTGCACTGTGTAATTAGTGGCACCAAGCACTAACACTGCTGGCTTTATAAATTTTGAAACTTTATGAAGCTGGTATGTGAAAAATGTTAGTGTAGGTCTCAGTGGGAAGGATAAATGATGGAGTGTGATAGCCTTTGCTCCATGTGATACTTTATGGAAGACTTGGAAACGCCAAACATTATCGCAAACGAACCATTTGGAATTTTCAACAATTTAGGATTGTGTTGTATTCAAAATTGCTCATATTTATGGAACTGAGTTGTCTTCCACTCATCACCATTGCATGAAAATTCTAATGGTCTCGCTACATACTTTCGTATTTTGACCGCAACCACCTCCACACACAATCAAAAGGTGGACGGCATGAGCCTTAAAAGCATGACCCTTCTGTTTATAAATTCACACAAAACCTAAATCTTTAATTTGTCTTGAAAATGGGTGCACTTGTCTGATGACTAGCGTTGCAGAACAAAAGCGTAACTTGGACAACAGATACACAACCGACTTAGTTTGTGTAAGTCTTCTACAGCGATAGATATTTCAGAGTTTAAGCATGTCAATGTTTTGTTTTTTCTACTTTCACTCAGTTTTAAATTTGCTTAAGACCCATATTGATTGTTTAAGCATCCTTGTCACTTGAAAATATTTAAAACAGCTCTTTACTGTTGAAAGTGAACGCTAAAAGAGGGGTTGCAGGTAGTGCTGTTTCAGTGTAAAAGCCATCAATTGTACAAGGAATTAAACTCGGTACGTGATTAAAAATTTGACAATCGTGCTTTCCGCAAAAGTCTTTGCTTAGATTTTTTTGAATCTTCAATATGAAATATTTCTCATTTTTCTGAAATATGAATCAGATGAAAATTCAACAACAGCAAGAAAAAAATCAAGGTTCAGTGAGACCTGAACAGCACATATTCCTTACTACTACTGTTTTCTCTCTCTCCATCGGCAAAGTATCAAAATTTCGTCCTCCGGCCTATCAATAAAGTTCATGTATTTACCTTTATCTAAGTTCTTTTTATCATTCATAAAAACGAACAGCATCAAACATGATTATGTAATAAGAAGATAAACAATATATTTCTTAACTGGCGTTTGTACAAGTGTTTAATTATTGACAAGTTGTCTTAAAAGCAGACGATATCACCTGTCAGACTAGCACACCTCATAGGGCTAACCTGATGGCGTTGATCTATTGGGTAAACCTATTGACCCGACAAATGCAAATCGCATCTGACCTATGGAAGTTCCGAAACGTGTTTAAAATGACTGGATATTTACTATAAGCAACAGCAATAACAATAGCAACCCCAAACGTAATAGGTCAGAGTCGAAGAATAACATTTTAATACAAACACAAATAAATGTAGGAGATTAAATGTGTATAGCCTTAACTGTAGATTATTATACACTCTTGTTCAAAGTTATGACATTTTCTGTGTTATCGAAACAAAAATGGAGAATTGTAACATTATTAATCTACCAGGACACAAACTTAAAAGAAATAGGAAGAAAAATATAACAATAAAGGAGAATTAATATGATTTATCAGACATGCTATCATGCCTTACGTTAATCTAGTCCGTACCCACTTGGATTATATTTGTTGGAATACATTTACCAAGTGCACCCTATTGTTGTTGTACATGCGCCCCCGACTAATTCTCTTTTTCGTAGCCCAGATGAGGTTAATATATTTGAAAGATAAGTAACGAATATGTGCATATATTTCTTATAGGTGAATTCCATGATACAAGTCACACTAAATATGAATACATAGCTCTAAACGATTATTGCTCATCACAACTGGACTTCGTATTTTGCGTTACTGTTTTGAGATCTCATCGGCACTTGATTAATATAATCATGCCAGGCATCTCATTCCGCAACATGCTGTGGTCAACAATAAGGGTAAGAGACTACTTTTAGCATTCTGGAATTAGGCCCACTCTCTACACAGAAGGAATTATTGGCACAATGCTGAAATGTAACAATAAAATCACATGGCAACCAAACAGATTTCCAAGTAATCCTCCGCATAATAAACTAAATTGGAGAAAAAAAATTGTTAAAGTCTATAAATAAATAATAAAAATATAAATATGTTTCACAGGGCAATTATTGATAATGTATGTGAAAAAATTATTTATACGTTTTAGTGAATCAGCATTCAAAAAAAACTGAATGTACCTCGCGGGTAAGCAAAAACATTGAAACATTATTTTGAACTTCAGAAACATATTGGAGGAAAATACCATCGTACACCTAGAAACATTCCTTATGTGAATCTTTCAGAAAAAAATCAAAAGCAATTTCTAAAGGAACCTGGTAATACTCATAGGCGGAATTCTGCTTCATGGGTGTGAAATCTATCTAGAATTTTGAAAATGCCAAGATTATTGAGAATTTGCATGAGAAAATTCATAGACAAATCACAATATTAGGGAAAACATTGTAGTATGTATGTCACATGGTGAACTGTGAATAAAACCGATTGACATTCATATTAAGAAGAGTTTAAATGCACAAAAGCCTCAAATCTGTCAAACTGTATGTAAAATAATGTGTAACGATTCAAATGATTGCTATAAGTATAAATGGGTTTCATGCAAAGTAAATATTTCGATTTATGTTGGTCCAAGGCTGAATGAGTAACCCTGCAGCAACGAAAGCCGGAACTGTAAAAATGTGTAATCATTTGTAGGTACAAGAATGGAATGTGATAGTATGCATATGGACGAAGCCATTAAACCTTTCTAATAAGACTTGATTTTCAAAGATTATCTGATATCGCTACCGTGAAAAACATTTACCTACTGAAATTTAGGACTTGCAACCACAACTTACCTCTTGAATCAGGGTGGCTGAAAACTATATCATACGGAGACTGAATATGTGACCAATAATAGGGCAGAAGTGGGGAGCGAGATTCAGTATTTGCTTGTCTGCCCACATTTGTAAGAGATATAATGGCTTACCTGGACTCCTTTATTTATATTGGACCAAATTTGATGAAGTGTCAAGAACTATTCTCCATCATAAATAAAACATATAGAAAAAAAATTCTTTTTAGAAGAATACTTTTCTTTTGTTTTATTTTTTTCACGACATTTCCTTTTTCATTAACTTTGTTAAAATATGTGACGAAATCTATACAATGCCCCTGTTATTGTTATTGTATGGTACTTATGTATGTTATTTATTACATATTGACGCATATATAGCATACACATGGGTATAATTTTACGATATCTGTAACTAACACACACCTACCATACACATTTTTTGTACAATTTTACGATATCTGGAAATGACACACACGTACTATACACATTTGAACAATTTTACGATATCTGAACTCATACACACCTCCCATACACATTTGTACAATTTTACGATATCTCGTATGACGCCCACCTACCATATACATTTGTACAAGTTTACCATATTTAGAACTGACATACACCTACCAGACACATTTGTACAAGTTTACCATGTCTGGAACTGAGGCGTACCTAATATAAATATTTTGTACAATTTTGCTTTATCTAGCCTTAAATTAATAAGAGTAGTGGACTTTTCATTAGATGGTAGAATATCTTTCGGACATTTATTGATCAGCCACCTTAAATGCAAATGAGTTTTCTGTGTGCCTGTTTAAGAAATACATTGACACTTTAAGCTGCACCTCACCTGTTGTATTTCTTAATCAATTCCAATGCTCGTGTTAATTATAGTTCATTCTTCGCGTGTCGTAGGGTCATTTTTGGGTTATTGTTTGTGGATAAACAAGCGTGACGGACATATTCGCACGTATGTCAGCCTTGCGTGGTTATCGTAACGTGTCGTTGGAGAAGGCTGATTATAAAGCGGCTGTGTAACAAATCTGTTGGCATTTAAAGGACTTGCTTTGAAAGTGAGATAGACAGCGAGACATCGTTACATGAATTACAGAATGAGCCGCGTACCAGGTAAGCTTTGAATCTCATTAGTGTTCTTGTTAATTAATTTGGAGATTTAGTTTTATACCATTCTTGTAATCGTTAAAATGGTGCAGAAAATTCTGAAAAGTGATATTATTAGATCATTTGATTTTTAAATTTGATTTTATTTTAAAATATAACGAGGCAGACTACAGTGCATTACTGTGTTGCAGTTCCACTAAAGGTGCTGAACTACTACAAAATTTTTCAATTGTTTTAGTGCGTCCTTTTCTTCTGTCTGATTTAAATGTTTTAGTGCGTCCTTTTCTTCTGTTTGATTCAAATGTTTTAGTGCGTCCTTTTCTTCTGTTCGATTCAAATGTTTTAGTGCGTCCTTTTCTTCTGTTTGATTCAAATGTTTTAATGCGTCCCTTTCATCTGTTTGATTTAAATGTGTTAGTGCGTCTGCTTCTTCTGTTTGATTCAAATGTTTTAGTGCGTCCTTTTATTCTGTTTGATTCAGAATTTCCAAGGATTGTTCAATTAAGCTTTTGTTATATATAAAAAGGCAGATAATCATGTTTTATGTGAGACAAATTGCACATAGAATTACATTATTTCACCAAAACCAACTAATTTTGCTGCTGTTGAGTGTAATAAATTTGTGTAGCATGCATGTGTCATGTCGACGAGGTATAATGTGCACACAAAATGACAGCACTGGCTAGGAGCAAGTGTAAAATGGTAAAATAATAACTATGACGTGGTCTAATTAGTACATCTAAAACAAACGATAAAATAATTTTACAAATTTTGCTGGGCATGTAAACATGTCATCGCATCTCCAGAATTTTGTATAGAATATAAAGAGGAAATACAGAAATTATCTACAATTTGATGATCTCGATTTCTGGCCAGTAGAGCGTTTTAGAATTTCTCAACTCATGCATCACCACGTTTTGTCAAAGCATGTTAATTTTGTATTGTGAAAGAGATTGGCCAACTGTTATTTGAAAAGCATATATAGTAAATTTTAAATAGCAGTATCATTTTAACTTATGGAAAGTTTGAAAATGCCTGGAGGATTATATATAAAATCATAAATGCAATATAACATTTTCAGAAAATGTCAGAAAATAAGGCAGAGAACAACTTGTTGGTCTAGTATGTTTCCATGATTTTGTGTAGTGTTGAAATTAGCCCAAAGTGCACCTCTGAAAGCTATGCTTTAGTGCTCCTTCAAGAGTACTGGCACAAGGATACCTGAGAGGTCTTTCTGACTGTCATAAGTTACATATATGGTATCCTGCCAAAATGTTTAATGGGACCATGACTTTTAAAGTTTCCAAAGTTTCGTTTGTTCGTTTATACCCCACAATATATAATAATAAAGATTTCTACATCGAGGAAAGCACTGTAATTTCGATAAAGGACACTGTATTTAAAATAATATCATTTATACGAACGCAAGCGAAATTTACAGTGACTTTTGTTTACATTCTTACATTCAGATATGCTATCAAATAAGTACCTAAATAAATAAATTTAAGAAAAGATTCTCGATTGTAAAGTGTTTATTTTCCTCTTCCTTTTTTTCAAAGTTTCGTCTCGTAATTCAAATTTTGAATACCACAGCTTATTAATAACCTTGTCGTCTTTACCCATCTTGTGTCGCCTAGAAACAGCATGTCGATCCCAGTGGAAACATTCAGAAGAAAGGAGCAGAACAACATATAAAAGACGGATAAAGCATGTGGTAAGTTTCAGGTTATAAGAAAATCTACTGTACGCACCAGTGTCGGACTCGCATTGATCTACGTACAGCGATGATCCGGATTTATAATGACAAAGTGCGTAGAAAAATCAGGTGCTAGGCTGTTCGTTCTTAAGCATGAATAATAAAACGAACAACGTAGACTCCAATCCTGTAGGCGTATTATCCAAAGGCAGATCTGCTTTTATTCTATTTGCAATAGGGTGACCGTTATATGCAAGTAAATTCTATAATTTAAAATCTTGTAAGACTGAGAAATCGTTAATGCTAGTGTCATTGTTTCCAGGAAAACATGGCTCTGATGATTCACTGTTTCGAAACACGGTCGAGTCTTTGATCTTGTACACAAGGAATAAAGGGAAAAATGTATGTAAAAAAAGAATTCACTCTTGTTAAACTGAACGAACGATTTTCATAAAACTACGTAATACCTAAGTATAATATAGTATAAATGTGAATAAAGCCGTTCTTTGTACATGAAATTTGAATGACTCCAAGTGAATTACATGTCTACACGTGCATAAACAGTGCTACTTGGGCATTTCAAACGCATGAATAGGATGGTGACAGCAAGGAGAGTTTGCTGACAATCGAAAAAGATCAGAAGAATAAGTGTATGATGGCCTAGCAAACCAGAGTACAACTCCAATAACTTCGCTATGGATAGATATGTTGTGAGATACCCCCAAGTTCCTGTGAGAGCTGGGGAGGATGATCGACTAAACGGTCAGACAACAGACACAAACAAACCTGATCAACTGACAACGACCCAGAATACGCACAGTCTAGGATCTGCATTTGATGCAAAACATTTTAAAACGAGATGAGCTTAATCAGGATAGCTACCCTCCGATTCTAAATCTAGTAAAACGCACAGGGCATCAGGGTGAGACGGAAGTGGAGATGGATCAGGACACACACCTCGTGTCTAGCACCTCCAAGTGATAGAGGATGTCAACGAGATCAGCAACGAAGTGGAGAATATAACTGCTTCGGTGGATCTGAGCAGGAGACAGTAGTTGGATACTCAGAGAAGGGCTGCAAAGCTAAGCGAGAGTTTAGTCAACAGAAACTACGAACAAAATTGCCGGTGAGCTCAAGCAAAACAGCACAAGGAGACAGTTAATGAGGACGTAGTCCAACTACTGAATTAACATGGACAGGAAGTGTTGACAGAAAGATATAAGCCATGTCTATCATCATCTACAGTATGGGAAAATATCCGTTTGTGATAGAATAAAAGAAGCTGATAAATACATTGCCAAAGGTAAATCGTAGACTTCGGGAGGCTGCAAACAGAAGGGCAGTACCGCGTAGGCTGACAAGAAGGAATTAAAATGTAGTGGATATAGAGAAGAAGGGGCTGACGCCCTCAGAGATAACTTTCCTTAAAGGTCGAAGAGACTGAAAAGAGCAGAGAAAATAAAACAAAACCTAAGCGATCGTATGATGAACAATGCACAATTCACTGCCAATCTGTTTGCTTCGTCAAAAAGTTACTAAGAGACTAAATATCGGCGAGACTTGAATGTCCGAAGAATGGGGTAGAAGACCACTTGGCAAAAACCCACAGTAATTCAGACAGAGAAAACGGCCTTAGACATCAGCCTATATTTATAAAACCTGAATAACCAGCAGTTCCAACTCCCAGGTCAGAACCAAAACTGCAAGAAGTGAAGAACATTATAAAAAGATGCAATGACAGCATCAGTTCCCTTACCAAATGATGTTCCTTACAAGGTTTACAATACTGTTCAAGACTAACCAGAAGATTTTGGAAGCCAATAAAGGTCCTATGGGGAAGAGGCAAGTTGAAAGAAAGTCGGCTACTTGCAGAGAACTTCTTGAATCAGAAGAAAGAGAATTCCTCTGGGTTGATGTCCCGAGCTACCCTTGACCTGCGTCTGACGAAATGCATGCTGGAGAAGCACTATATCAATAGGTGGAGTTTCAGGAGTACCTGGTTGCCTTGAGTACACAAGCTTCTTAACTAAGACAAACAAGGATGTCAAGGAAAATAAAGTCGATCTGACAATGTTCTGGTTAGACTTCTTGAATGCACGTGGCAGCATTCCACTCAATTTTGCGAACCTAACTCTAGAGAAGTATCATGTACATGAGAAGTACAGGGACAGGATTCAACACTACCTCCAATACTTCAAAATGCGCTTCATCTTGTCTGACTACACATCAGTATGGAAGAGATTTAAAATCGGCATCATAGCTGAGTGCACCATTTTGGTGTACTATTTTCTTTCTCAAGTGCATCTCCTTGTTAAGTCAGCAGATAAGATGAGCAGAGGACCAGTTATGTCATATTTAGCTTGGCAACCTCCTCTAAAGACCGTCACGGTTGACATGACAATTACTTCCATGTTAGTACCAGATGCAAGATGGATGTTAGAAGATCTTGGAGACCTGATTAAGTGGACCATAATGAAGTTCATGTCATCTTAGTCACGACGTCTGGTTCTGACTAAAGAGAATGTGCAAGATGGAGTGAGTAATCAGTTAAGAGCCTTGGCAAGTGGTTTAAAGTCTTCGTGAATGACAGTGAGATTGTGGCAGATATGAAGAGAGAAACTAAAGACTGGGTAGAATCCATAAACACGAGTGGGTTACCTAGGAAGTACACAGCCTAGTATTACCATACTGGTATTATACCAACTACTCATTGGTCACTTCTGGTATTCCATGTCCCATTCGCGGCCATTGAAGCAGTTGAGAGAATGTTCAATACATATCTACGACGATCAATGATAGTGCCAAGGAGCTTCAGTAGTATCAATACCGGCAGCAAGCTTCGGTAACCACTATCGTCAGTGATACAGAAGTTCAAGGTGACCAAGGTAGGCCATTTAATGATGTTGAAAGACAACGCAGATGAGAAAGTGAGAGAAGTAGAGGTGGGGGTACGGACACGTAGAAAGTGGGTGGCAGCAAGACATTTCAAAAGGCAGTATCCAGACTGAGACATAGTGACAGTAGCAACAGAAAGATTGGGGCTGGGAAGTATGAAAAGACCTACATGGCAAGTAGCAAGCACCGAAGAGCAGGAACACTGATGCCAATAAGAAGTACGCCTTACAGACGAGGAATATGGGGAAATTATATATGGCGGAATAAGGAAGCAGTGCGAATGTCTACGCAGGGAAGCGGTGAGATCCAGGAAATTGTCTTCCAGTGACTTGTGGGAAGGTGCTGCAAAGAACAGCAGCTACCTCTTACGCTTGGTGTATGATGTACTCCCTAAACCAACAAACTTAAAGATATGGGGACTAACTTATGCTCCAAACTGTAAACTTAGTGGGAGATTTGCAGATTTAAACCATGTGCTGCCATCCTGCAATGTAGCTCTGACAGACGGTTATAATCATTAGCAACATGAACAAGTGCTTGCGGATATATATATATATATATATGCATGTATTCTCTCGGTACGCGGACGTATCATCAGACCTGTAGCATACATATATTCATTGAAAAGTTTGACAAAGAAATTCTATTTCAAATTTTTTGATCCTCGTCTCTTATCACTGTTAAGTGCTTTTCTTTTTGAATATTCTGAAAACTAATTTCCAACAGAAGAAAATTTTCATAAAACTTGTTTCGATAGAAAACTCTCAGAAAATGTTAATAGTCCAACCTTTTAATTAACACCGTGTTTATTGAAATAGTTATTATCAATGCGTTCTCGTGTGTAAAGATATTATCCGAAGTAATTTTCTTGGAGTAAAGTTACAACATTACTTTTGCATTCTCAACAAAAGGAATGTCCTAGTGTCCTAGACTGCGGATAAAACACCATTTTCTAGTACGTAAAATCGTATGATTTACCTCTAGCTTATAAAACGTGGTTTTTTGTAAGTTCTTGTATGATTCTCCATTTCCCTTCATTCATAGCACTCATCAAACCGTAAGTGGCGTAGACCCGGATCTGTCGTCACATAATTTGTCAGCAGATCATGCTCTGTGCTGGTCATTCTTTGATTTGATGCGAAAAGTCTCATTTAGGCTCTTGCGTAGCTTCTTGAGATCTCCGTCACACCCCTCATTAGGGTTGGATCTGTTGGAACCATCAAAAACGTATGTTGAACATGACAAACATAAGTCCTGATAAAGGTTGTTATTTGGATCTGTGCTGATTTGTGTGAGTTGTACGTGGCTAAAAATGATGTTAACAGTTGCGTAAAATGAAAGTTTAATCAATTAATTCCGTTTTTTATCATTATTTTACAGTCACGACTTCAGGTAGTACAGATGGTATTTGATTACTTGACATACGTGTTATTGTTCCAACTGGCAGATTTTAAGAGAAAACTACATATGCATTTGATCATCCGGACATTAGCTGCTATATCTGTTTTCTCTTTGATGACCTCGAAATATGGGGGCCAGGATACATCATAGGAGGTAGAACCGAAATATTATGGTCTTTCCGGTATCGTTGAGTTATTTAGTTAGAAGAAGGTCAGAAAACACGTGTGCACATACACCCGATACCGAAGCAGTCGCAACCCGCATGACGTTCAAAAAAGAAAAATATGGCATTGAAATCCGTCGCATGATTGGCCCATGCTTCTTTCGACCCAAATGGATGTGCGATGAGAATCTGACGAATGAATATTCATAGATGAGAAATGCTGAATAATATATGTCATAGCATCTTATGGAAAAATAAGTTTGTTATATTTTGAGGTAAAGAGATACTGGATGCTGTGCCATGAAATTTTAATATTAACACGTCATACATTGTCGATTCATTGTGTAAATGAAATAAAATTGTGTACAAAATCATTAAGCACAGCATATCAGGATAATGCAGAAGGAACTAAGATACAGTTTACCATAAGAACAGTCCTTTCAAGTGTACTGGATCCAGCAAGGAATCACGTGTGTCAGGGATTCATTAAGATAAATGCAATAAACTGACAACGAACAGTGCAAAACTAATATCTAACTAGCCTTTTAAACATAATTCTTCTCTTATTTAAATCATTCATCAATAAACATTGTATTTATATCAAAATCAAAAGTGTTCTGTTATGAATCCGAAATCCAATCCGGTTATCTTGTTACAGGCAGCTTTTGGTGATATCCTGTTTTAGCGAGTGCTATTTATATAGTCTATCGCCATGCACGAATTCCGTCCATCGCTATGTACGAGTTCCATCGTTGATACGGTTGATAGCTATGCACGATTTCCATCAATAATATGGTCCATCGCAAGGCACTTATAACACTGAACCTTCCAGCTGAGGATGAGAAAACCATGAAAGTTTAATACACAACTCACAATGCAACGACAAATCTGCGTCTGCTCCGGAATGTCTATATATGATTACAAGCCAACAACACCGACCCAGATCCGCCGGCGCATTATACGATGGCAGATCTTGTCTACACATTTGGCAGGTTGATGAGCGGTATACACCGGTGGAACAAAAGTTGAACGTCAAAGTCCCTACATCACTGGATGATTATCTAGACTCACCAAAGTTTTTATTATTACTTATTTTTTCAACACCCTGGTGACAAAAACGCACATAATTACATGTGAGCTGGTCGATTGCCAGATCCGTGGTATATTGAATGTTATGACAGCAGTGATGCGGGCCACTATAGAGACAATGGAAATCCCAGTCAAAAAGGTCGTGGGTCACTAAGGCGACATGGGAAATTTAACATGGAGAATATTGAGACTGTATAGGGACAAGGGAAAGCTTAACATAGGTTGGGTCTGCATCCGAAGAAGGGAAATTGGGTGGATTGGGTCTGTATAGGGACAATGTGAATTGAACATTGGGATGTATAGTGACAACGGATTGGGACTGCATAGGAACAAGGAGAATTGAACATAGGGATGTAAAGTGGCAATGGATTGGGACTGTCTAGCGACAATAGGAATTTAAACATGGGGAATACAGGACCGGCACTTTGGGGACAATGGAACTTTAACATGGGAATATTGGGCCTGTATACGGACAAGAGAAAGTTGGGACTGTATACGGACAATACGAATGGAACAGGTGGGGTGACATCACGGTACTAGACATTGGCAACACTGTCCACCAGGCGTTATATAAAGTGATATGTCCCGCTCCGCCAGGCGTTCTATAAAGTGATATGTCCCGCTCCGTCAAGCGTTCTATCCAGTTCTATGTCCTGCCCCGCCAAGTGTTATAGCTATTATATATATATTATAGTGGGTCTGTTTAGTGACAAGGGAAATGCAACAGGTGGGGTGACGTCATGGTACTGGACATTGGAAACAATGTTGCAAGTGGCTAACCTCAACAGCGACAGTGGGAAAAAAACTATAACGTTATATCCCGCCCCGCCAAGCGGGTAAGTTCAGCTGTGAAACTATACGAATAATAATGCTTGGCGGGGAGAGGCAGGCATAGAACTGTATGTAACGCTTGGCGGGGCAGGACATATCACTGGATAGACGTAGACATATGACACATACATAGATTTATGAACATAAATCTATCACACATAAAATATAAAATCGACTAAAAATTTTGTAGGCAAGAGAGAATAGATATCTTTCCGAGGCAATGGAGCGACCCTAAATTTATCACACATAAAATATAAAATCGCCTAAAAAATTTTTCAGGCAAGAGAGATTAAATCTTTTCGAAGCAATGGAGTGGCCCTGAAAAGGGCCTTTGGTTTTTTGTTAACATCATTCCGTTAACATAGAGGGCATCGCACGGATCTTCTTCTCTTCCTCAAACTTCGTCTGAACTCTGGACTGTAGATTAAGACTCTCTTCAGACAGCCTTGTCTCTCCACATAGATCCTTCGTTTCCAAATGGCCGTCTCAGTGGTCTGGGTGATAGTCCATGTTGATTTGACATACATGGGATAGTCCGGGTTGAACATCATCGACGATAGGAGGGTAGACGATTCCACGTTAGTCCACATCTTGTGACGTGAACAGGTGAAGGGAATGAAGTGAACGGCGGTTATTTATAGTGGAAGAGCGGATCGAAACGGATTGAGTTCTTTCACCATCCTATCACGTGTTACAAAATTCAGTGACAGTGCGGAGTCTGTCTTCCAATCCGAAGAGAGCTACCTGTGACGTCACTTTCCCTATATATGTGCGCTAGCGTCTGTGCGCAGTGAATCCATGCGAGAGAGTTAGAACATGACGGAAACTAAGAAGACGATGAATTGGGGTGCACTGGCCGTGGAGACGAGGAGTGAAGGCATTGCAGCGGCTACCAAAACCAACATGGTCCTACTTCTAGAAGAGATTGATTTTAATTGGGATTTAGTCGATTTTCTCTCTTCTTCTTCACAAGAATTTGTTCCGGTACCAGTACCTTCGTCACCTTCCCCTTCCTTACCACATGGTGAGGATTTTAAACAGAGACAAAAAGAACAATTGGAAAAAAATTTCAACAACAGAAAGAAGCAGAACAAGATTTCCTTCTTCAACAGCAACAGCGAGAAGAAGAGGAGGCAAGAAGGAAACGACAGGAAGAAGAAGAAGCAGAGAAGAAACAATGTCTAGGAAAGAAGGAGGACGGTGAAAATCAAACGGTGACGATACTCTTAGACATTTTGGCAGGGATAAGGAGTCTGAAAGAAAGGTATCAGACTTCTTTATTACGACCCAAGTGAAAAAGACCTTCCCGAGCCAAACAGCCCAACGCTGTCCACACACCTACTATGCCTGAGATACCAAAACTAGTGATTTCTACCAAGTCATCGACAGGAGCAGGTCCAGAAGTAGGCCTTGGCTGTGGCAAAGGCTTAAGGCAGTTAAAGCTGATTACGTCCCGTTACTGAGTTTGTTTTTTTAAAAGAACAAACACCCGACGGTCTTTTTCACCCAGCTCTCTCGGAAAGAGATAGTATTCATTTGCCAAAATCAATTCAAACTCAAAATCCCTTTTTTCCCATGATGTACGTATGTGAGTGTAGGTCCTTACTCTAAAAAATCAAAACCAAGAGACATGTTTTTCTTTCTGTTCTATTCTGGTACAAATGTACAATCCAATTCACATCACCACACTTTAAAAAGTTCATATGCTTCTTCTTTTTTATCTTTTCACTCTCTCTCTCTCTCTCTCTGTTTTTTTGTTTTTTGTTTTTTTTGGGTTTTTTTGTTGCGTTTCTTCACTGTCACAGGATTTTCCTCTTCTTCCTCACTTTCTTCTCGTCTCCTTTTCTTCTCTTTCTTGACGTGTCTGGGTTCTTTCTTTTGGGAGGGTACCTCTTCTTCCTGTTCGGAATCTCTCTCTTCCTCCTGCTCCTGTTGTTTCTTAGGGCAGTCTGAAGACCAATATCCTTTCTCTTGACAATGATAACACGTATCTTGACTTTTGTCCTTTTTACAGCTGTCTTACTTTTTTGATGGTCTGGACACTCTGAAGACCAATGTCCTTTCTTCTGACAGATAAAGCAAGTATCTTGACTTTTATCTCGAAAAGAGGGGGAGTAGTCCGTCGGCTTCTCTGAAGAAAACCTTCGTATGACACCTCGCAAAGCTCTGATCAGAAGTTCGATTTGTTGGGCTCTTCCATCGTTCTGGTCGGATTGAGAGTGAAATGAATACTTAGAGGGAAGACACTGCCCATTTATATAGGGAAGATACTGGCTTGACATGGATATAAAGGGGTCCATGGCGTTTAAAATGTGAAAGACGATCTCTGGACTCTTTCCATTGATCACCACAGTCCGATGTCCCCCGTTTGGATCGAGTTTAGCGGGCTAGCAGAATTGACACCTTCCAAAGTCATCGACAAGATTTAACAAGTGCAGCAGTCCAACGACAAGTTTCACATCACCGATGAAAAGACGACACTGAACATGGCCCACGTTTCTCTTCCCAAAGGGACTGGACGCAAAAAGGTGTTATTGGTGGACCAACTTCGCAGCACCAACACAGTCTCATCCGAGTTAACAACCATCAAGACCAGATGTTTTTAGCCCGACACGGTAGAATGGAAAAGAGCCTGGAAAACTATTCAACGATCGGACCGAGCCAGACAACGAAAAGAAGCAGAACTGCTGTTACAGCAAGCAGGGCTATCTAAAGACACACCCTGTGGCATTCCTGAAATGCAAAAATTGCGAGACGTCTTAGCTGCAAGCTACACATTGAAAGTGCACCCTCAAGAAGTGCGTGGGCCTCTGTTGTTTTGAGGCAAAGATTTCAAAGACGGAAAATACATTCACGTCTAATATCGCGATGAACATTTCGATGTCATCACCAGTATCACTGGATTCATGGGATACAGATATTATTGTGAGAAATGTGACTATGGCTATAACAATCGAGAGCAACACAGGCATTGTGGATCGAAATATTCAAGATGTTTAGCCTCTAAAGCCTGTCTTGACGAAGGACAAGAACGGGTGCATTGCTCAACTTGTCGGCGCACTTTTGTCAGCCCAACCTGTTACCAACAATATCTGAAGACGCAAGGGGTTCACAGCAGAAAAGTGCTTGTCAGCTCCTAAGATTGTGCAATACTTGTGGACAAGTGATACGTACCAATTGTGCCAAGGCTCACGTATGTCCAAGAAAGAAACGATGTCACATTTGTCACCAAATCGTGAACTTGGAACACCAATGCTACATTCAGAAGTACCATTCCAAACATCAAGAGGAAGAAGATGACAAGAAGAAAGGCAATTTCATCTTTTTCGATTTCGAATGCATGCAAGAGACTGGCATTCACATTCCTAATTTCTGCGTGGCTTATCGAGCGTGCAAGAAGTGCGTCCAAGAGCCTATCTTTATTCATTGCCCCCACTGTAGTACGTGAAAAAAATCTTTCCAGGACCGAACACGTTGACTGACTTTGCCCAATGGATCTTAGACCCCATCGACGAGATGTGGAGCCAAGAGTACATCGAACGTTACGGATATTGCCATCGCAATACCACGGTGATGGCTCACAATTTCTCGGGATACGATGGGCAATTTCTTTTGAGATACTATACGGAACATATATATATATATATATATATATATATATATATATATATATATATATATATATATATATATATATATATATATATATATATATATATAAGATGTGTGTATTACTAGGAGTATGTGTGCATGTATGTATGTATGTATGTATGTATGTATTACACAAGACACCAGAAATGAAATGTATAACACAAGATGAGAGAAACGAGACGTATATCACACATGAAGACACGTACATACATGGAAATTTACAATCCATATTTCTTTTATTGTTTTCTTTCTATTTTCCTACCTCGTTGTCACCGCACGTCACTGTTCCATTACATTCAATGGGGTCTTGAACTAGATGCGGACAAGAATGACATACGATTGCTAAAATGCAGACAAAAGATTAAATTGCTCTTTATGAAATACGAACAAATATAATCTAATTAATATAAATGAAACAGAATATCATAAATGAAAATATTATTCATCAGAAATAATTGAGTAGAAAACATTGTCAACATAGAAAATAGTAATTGCATAAACATGCATAACATGATAATCTCATTCAAATGATACCAAAATGGGCCTGGCCGACTGCTGATGTCAAATCAAATTTTAATGACGTTTTCAGCACATGGGAACTTCCACCAGTGACGAAATGTCTCACTGCATGAAGTCCAAATATTTGGTAGACCTACTAAAAGGCATACAAATCAAAGATGGTCAACTTCAGATTCACACGAATTTACATATCAAATCTAATTTATTGATGTCAAGCGGTCTGTAAAAATAATACTAAAAGAATAACCTGCAAAACGATGGATAGCACAAAAGTAATAAAACTTGTTGAAATCAGGTTATGTGCAAAATGATATAATTATGCTATCTAAATTATATAAAATCTCTTTGTACCAAAGTTGGCATATAACGGGCCTAAATTGTAAAAAGTACAAATTAATTTATTGCAATTTCAAAAGTATTTCAAATAAAATGAAAGTCTAAAATCATATCAACTTCATCACAATGGAAGCATCTCTACTAACTTTTATGTTTTTCAAGTAATATTGGACAATCGTGCTCTCATGATTTGTACTCAGCAAAATGTAAATCCTAAAAGTAAAAACAAAACTATGAAACTAAAAGCAAAGCATTCAAATAGTGTGCAAATATATTATGGTTATCGATGCACAGATAGAAGCCCACCAAGTATTATTTGTCTAATGGACAGCGCGTTTCAAGAAGCCCAAAGAGAAAGGTAAAAGGAAACTTTGAATATTCGCCTGTTAAAAGTTTACTCACGACAATGCCCACAGAGCCGTTTACACACGCCAGAAAGCGCCGGATCCTGACACAGACTGGGTTGCTTCGCTTGTAGTAGATGGCATGCAATGGAGTCAACATCAGCACAAGTCTCGGCGCTCACAATTCCCACAAGTAATAAAACTGCACCTGCAAAAGGGAACGTATTCTTGTGTGTTTGAAACCATTTTCTTACTTTATCCCGTAGTCACAGTCTAAAGATTGTAGACATGGTAGTTCCATGGAGAATCGAAATTAAAGAAAGTGTGTAATTTTACCATTCTAATGAGATTTAAGGGGAAAGTTACATTTTGCTTGAATGTAAAGCATGCGATACCTGTAGAATACTGTAAAATAAAATGTTACTTTGGAATAGACTAGTATGTTTTACTATGGTTAGGTTATCAAGACCTCAAACAGTTGTATTATATGCAAATTGTCAAATGTCTTTATAAAGCATTCCAATTTAGATATGAGGCATTATGTATCGTCCCTCTCGGAGAAATTAATTCTAACCAATTTATCCCGACTCTCACCTGAGTTGTTATGAATATATGATTATCAGTGCCTCCTTTAATTAGTAATTATATATTTGCATTGTTGCATTGATACATTCTTCTGAAGAATGTGTGTGTGTGTGTGTGTGTGTGTGTGTGTGTGTGTGTGTATATATATATATATATATATATATATATATATATATATATATATATATATGTGTGTGTGTGTGTGTGTGTGTGTGTGTGTGTGTGTGTGTGTTATATCATTTTTGCTGAATTATTACTTGGAGTTTTAATATTTATGCAATTATTGTTTTTGTTTGCTACAGTACTTTATCTGTGCTATGAGAAGAAATATGTATATGCTTGCACCAGTAAAGAAAAGAACTATGAGCTCTGCTTTCCTACATAAAAAGGTACCTGCTCTGGTTCGGAAGTTAGCGTGCCGGACTCACCACCAGAAGGATGCTACCGTGGAGTGTCCTTGGGTAAGACACTTTACTCTCTTTGCCTAACTAACCTAATTCTGCTGCTGCGCAGTAAAGAACCAAACCAAACCAAAAACCTACAAAAAAGATTTATAAAGAATGTTTCTAATTACTTTCAACACTGGCAGTATCAAACTCCAAACTACATTTTGTCCATCACGCTGATAATATATAAACCCATATGTGTAAGCATTTCTTTTTCTAATGATGAAATGTATGCATTTCTAAACTAAGTACAGATTGAGAGAATGCTTTCCTAATTAATGTTATTTCATTCAAATGTTTACATTTCTAATTTATTTGTTGTTTTTTGTGTTTATTTATATTTAAACTTTTATTGACATAATGATAATTTACACAAAAACAAACATAGTACATTAAATATTGGTCTTGATTTCTAAACAATGTTAAATGTAGGCAGTTCTAGACAATCATTTGGTGCCACTCAAAGATGAGACGATTGACAAATAATTATGAAGGACATCTTGTTTACAAACAACACACAGGCAGTTCACATCACACTCACGATGACACACACACACACACACACACACACACACACACACACACATATATATATATATATATATATATATATATATATATATATATATATATATATATATATATATATATATATATATATATATATATATATATATATATATATATATATATATATATATATTAATAATTGTATACCAACATATATGAGCAACAGTTTCACTTCTGCAAAACAAAGATAATGACATACATATTAGTATGGATATACATTCCAAATTATCACCAATAAAGTATCAAGCTAAGTGGTGTGTATATTGTTGCCAATCTATGGTCATAAACTTTCTGTGTGATTTGGATTTTTAACGTACCTCTAACAATGTTTCAGCCATATCGCTACGATGTCTGCAGTGTGGCGGTTTATAGTGATGTCTAGCACTGGGGCATCATGCCGCAGACATGTAGCATGATGTCCCACCCAGTCACATTATCCTGACACCAGACCGATCAGTCCTAACACCAGCCTCTTAATGCTTAGCGAATAGCGAGGCAGCTTTTAGTGCCATTTTTATAAGTCTTTAGTATGACTAAAAAAAGAACCAAAACCAACAAGTTATGTAAAACTTCGCAAAAGAATAAAATCATCAATGTTATAAAATGAAAATGGTGACAGGAACGTACAGTATTATGTAGAGAATTCAAAACCATACCGAAAAAGTCCAAAATTTCATATCCGAAACTGTACTGGTCCGCCAAGAATAGTGACGTTGTCAAAATGGCGTTGTCCTGAACTCTTTTAAACAATTCACAATAGTTTTAAAATTATTGTGTAGTCGCATGAGCACTTTCTATTTCCAGTGAACAATCCAAAAAAATGATTTCTAAGTACATAATTAAATAGGTCTGCACGTTAGGTTACAATAGGAATACAAGAAATAAGAATGCCTCCGGAATAGGAAGGAAATCGGATTGCTCAGTTCTTTCCTTATATATACCTTTAAAATGTCTACTACGACTACATGTAGAAATATATCTCATATGACAGATCGAATTACGCAATGTAACATTTCAAAATACCTATTCTATTATTTCAAAATACCTAGGAATTAACTTGATCCTTCCAACATACCACCTGACCGATCTGTCCAATGGGAAAATGGCCGAATATCGTAAACATATTTACTACAGATTTTGTATATGTCAAGACGTACGTAGGCATCTATTTATAGTACCTACGCAATTTTACATTCTTTCATATCACGCTATGTACGTGCAAATATTACAGCTATATACAATTAAAACCAAGCAGTCCTTCTCGATAGTGGTATAATTTCTCTGGTTCTTGTTTATTTTTTTCGAGAAATAGCACATTGGATGATCCGCGTCATTTTTATCTTCGCGAATTAATATGCCACCAATCCCTATTTCACTTGCATCAACAGACATTTTAATTGGTTGATTGAAATCTGGAGCTGAAAGAACTGGTGCTCTTTAAGTTTGGCCTTTTACTTCTCGAACGCCTCCTGACATTGGTCGGTCGAAGAAACTTAGTCTTCTTATTCAATAAACTGGTCATAGACTCAGAAATTGTGGAAACATTTAAGAAAACTTTCCGATAATCTCCAGCCATACTTAAAATCGCATCAGTTGCTTTTTACAGATAGGCACAGAGAATACAGAGATAGTTTAACTTTAGCTCTACAGAGATAGCTTTGACCTTAGCTTCAACAGGCTTGACTTGACCATGTCCCACACTTTTTCCTAAAAGTGTGACACTATGTTACTTAAATTAATTGTCAGTTTTGTCTCACTTAATCGAATGAAAAATTTACGGATACTTTCTAGCTGATCTTTCAAGGAATGGCTCTATACAATGACGTCGTCGATATAAGCCTCACATCCATCTATACCAGATGTTATCATTTCATTAATCGCTGGAATGTTGAGGGAGAATTTTTCATACCAAATGGAATCATTTTGTATTGATGGCGTCCATCTGGAATTGCAAAAGAGACTGAACGTTATAGCCAGGTTGAAATATTCTTACCTTTGATATAATCTTCAAGATTAATTTCCAATTCTACTATCAAAAGAAGTTTCTCTTTTAACAACTCCAATGGTCCAATATGTCCCAAAACTAGTTCAAAAGAACCAAAACTGGCCAATTGACAATAAAACAAGATCTACGATATATGGAAACATCACTTTTATTTTCCGGCCATTAGAAATGATGGATCTTGTGGTAAGTGTCATTGACACTAGATGACCAGCTAAATGAGTTTCATCGGCTGAACTAAACATTTCCTGTCTATTCAATATAGGAACGGGGCCCCGAGTGGCCGAGTGGTCTAAAGCGCTCACCGTTACGGATCACTGCCATCTCAACTCTGTCTGCGTGGGTTTGAGTCTCGGGCTTGGCCAGTGTGGTTATGTGAGAAAGCTTGCCCGTAGCTTCTCGTGGGTCGGTGGTTCTTTCCGGGTTCTCCCGGGTTCTTCCTCCACCATTAATACTGGCCGCCATGTATAGCCTATCTTGTGCTTAAAAAATGGCGTTAAACCCTATAACAACAACAACAACAACAACAACAACAATATAGGAACAACAGTTTGATAGCTCACTGACCACTCGTTAGCAGCAGCTACCTCAGGTGGTCCCCGTTTTGTCATAACGACCCCATTTGTCACAAAAAGCAAGTTTGTACCTTTGCTGAATCAGCTTCCCTAATAGGCCTCTTAAACAGAATGAGATCTCAGGATCTTTTTTCCTGTTCGACGACAAGTGACTGAAGTTTTTCACCCTGATTAGAAATAAGGGAATGAGTGGTTAAAAGTGGATAACAATGATCAATACCTTTGACTGATTAGTAGCAGGAGCAAACGCGATCTCATCAAAAGCCTGATCAATACACGTGTCATCCAAAGGATTAATTTCATGATCAAAATCATTCTCAAGAGCTCTTTTTGACACAGCTATAGTAACTGCTAAGCAAGATGTAAATAAGGGTTTTCATTTCCACTAGATCAACGTTTTGATCCAAAGAAGGCTTGTCAGTTACAAATGGATTAACCACAACCTTATCTCCAGTTAAGTCAATGCCTAGAAATAAATGAACACGCTCAATTGTCAAATAACTCACAGCGCAGATAGTCACTTATAGGGAGTAAAGTTTTCATTATACCACGGCATCACGGGTTAAAAAGTAAATATGACGTCAAATTTAGAACATACTGCTTGGGTGTATAACCTCTTGGAATACATCAAATAACTAACCTAATAGCTATCACTATAAAGTGTCCAATATATTCCACAACTTACTGATAAGATTCTCAGTGAATCCATCAAAACTTACACCTTTCATTAGACATGCTTTTAGAATACTCGCATCTTCTGTGGGTGATCTAAAGTGATTTAAGTAATATGTATACGTCTCATTCAAGTTAGGATGTCTTTATTTATTGAATAAAAGTCAGTTTTTAAATTATTTATTGATTTTGTAATACGTAAGCTATAAAGATTATAAAAAATTAAGTTTCAGTGTTCTTAAGCGACGGATCCAGTAATATACCTTTTCTTTTTTCAAATATCTGAGCGAATGACAAAAAGGCTGGACAGAAGTCGAGTATAACTTCAGTGAAATTAATCTGACATCGATTGCCCGCCACAACAAATGGAGTTCCGAAACCAGGAATGAACATAAAATATTTGAATCAAAGCTTGTATTCTCAACGTCCTATATATACCTAGGACGAAGTATTTCATATTTGGAGTCCGGCTGACCACCAATGTTCGCTTCACATGTAAGGTTCACTGTATATTTCCAAAGATTATCGTAGATAACGATCCATATGATCCTTGGAATTCGGCTCTCACCGGGTCTGGTCAAGTGTGATTAGATGGAAACGAGCATTCTTCTACAGAATCCAGGGACAGCACTTTCCGTTCTGTCTGGTGTATATTTATAATCCTTTATAATTAATAACCCTATACACCTTGATTTCTTTCATAGGAATCCGGAATGACTGTAGATAGATGAGAATTAACTACTAGATCGTCATGCAAGTGTGTCTACTACACACGAGTGCATATAACACCGATTCAGTCGCATCATTGTTTGGTGATGCGTGCTTAGCAGTGATGGAATATGGGCTGGTGTGTGCAGGGAAGTCGATGGGTACCGTTTTCCCGCGGACCTGGTTCTAATCTCCGTAGAGTACGAATTAAAAATTCTCTAACCTGTATGATAGTATTATTTGTATTAAATGTTAATTCTGCCCACTATTATCAAGTATTCTTCTATAGAATCCAGGGATAGCACTTTCCGTTCTGTCTGTTGTATATTTATAATTCTCTATAATTAATCCTATATACCTTGATTTCTTTCATAGGAATCTGGAATGACTGTGTAGATAGATGAGAATTAACCATTAGGTTGTCATGCGAGTGTGTCTGCTACACACGAGTGCATAAAACACCGATTCAGTCGCATCATATTTTGGTAATGCGTGCTTAGCTGTGATGGATTATGGGCTGGTGTGTGCAGGCAAGGTGATGGGTGCCGTTTTACCGGGGACCTGGGTTCGAATCTTCGAAGAGTACGAATTAAAAATTCTCTAACCTGTATGATAGTATACATTATTATTTTATATATATATATATATATATATATATATATATATATATATATATATATATATATATATATATATATATATATATATATATATATATATATATATATATATATATATATATATATTTATATTTATATTTATATATTCCTGATCTAGGACTTATCAATACGGTTTTTGACTATTTGGTATGCGTGAAGAGGCATTTATATTTGTAAAATCATGGCTCTATCAGGTAATGCCTTAACAACCACTGATACTTGTATAGTCGCAACAAAATCGACATGATTTTCTCCCTTAGATATGGTGCTACAGTTTGAAAAGCTACCGTCGTTATTGTACGTATCGGGAGGAGCTTGACTAGAAAACTTTCCTCCAGAATTAGAGGAAAAAAATGTCATATGCAGATAGTAACATTTTGTGTATGCTAGAGACAGGCAAAAGGTAGGCTTGCCAGATCCCTACATCCACCTCCATCCATCTATCCATCCATCCATACATACATACATACATACATACACGCTTACACACAAACATCCAGTCACACACATACACACACGCTTCTTGCATCTGGTGAAAATTATTCGTATTTCAATGCAAAACATAGATTTATGGTTATTTTAAGTTAAACAATCCACCGCCTTATTCGAATCGAGCCCTCATTGGAAATTCGTGCAAATGATACAACAATTGTTTGATATTGCCATCAAGGACTTATTTCTTTTTAAGGAGCCTCTGTGATGCAATTAATAAGGCTTTTGAATTTGTGACCAGAACGGTGCTGATTTGTCTCCCACTATCTTTCCTGATACCGGAATGTCCTTTTGGCAAGACACTTAATCTGCATCGGCACTATGGAACTTTCAATTTGTTCATGTGCAGCAACAAGAACAACAACAGCGGCAACAACCTCAATGCAGTTATTTAAAGTCAAAACCTGTTATAAACATAATTAATCTAACGCCAGTTAATAAGCAAATTCTGATTTCCATATCGTAAGATTAATAATTGTTGTTACTCATGTTTCACATCTAATCACCAAACATCTTTTGACATTCGTAACTGATATAGTTTATTTTTTTGTGTTGAAATGGTTTCATTCTTTTTGTGGCATGTACAAGTAAAGAAATGTCCTTGTTCTATAATCCTGAGACACATTATCTTGAACTCACCTTTAATAATTTATAATTGAATATAAATCTCGAATATTCATAATATATTACAAATGCATCCAAATTGCGACATTTACTAGATATAAACTCTTGATACATGGGCCTGACTGTAGTAGAGAGTAGTATCAGAGAGCGCGTTTTGACTTTTTGTTCCCATTTGTGGCCCTGTAACAAGATAACCGGGCTGGGATCGGAATAAAACACAACACTTTTGATGGTGAAAAAAATGCAATGTTTATTTATGAATGATTCAATGAAAAAAAAAAACTATGTTTGATTCGTGCGCCAACAAAAATCCAACTATTGGATATTTAACAAAATATGCACGAACCAGATAATATTGCGATTTAAATGAAATGGGAACTGATATGCAATATAAAAAAAAACTTGAATAGTAAAAAGATACAATGATTAATGATTCAAAGTGATTCCACACAAACAATGGAAAAAATGATCACGTAAACATTGACAATTTCCACACAGATAGTAATAAATGATATAGTGATATATGATATGTTTCACTCAGTTAGAAAAATATGACGAGTTTTCAATCAAATAGTGACATATGATGAGTTTTCACTCAGATAATGAAATATAAGGAGTTTTCACTCAGATAGTGAAATATGATATGAAACAATGGGACATATATCTTGCGGAGTCAAACACAAATCTGAAAGGTCTTCTTAGCCCCAACGCTCTGTCGAATGGTTGAGGAGCCACCACGAACGGTCTGCTCCTCCTGGTCTGCCTAAAGATCCGTAGAATCTCTTGTTCTCTGCAGACCCGTTAGCCCAGAAGCCTTGGTTCTTTACCACGTGATGACCTTTATCTTCTTCCGGGCCAACGTCACCTTCGACAGCAGTACAACTGGGTATAACACAACCCAAATTAGCACCACCGTTGAACAACACCTACAATACAGTGAATATACGGAGATATAGCATAACTATCACTCCGTCCCTCCTTCAGCACTACAGTCAACTTTCACCAGTCACCATTCCATAGTCACCGATCAATCAATCACCAATCAGTCAGCTGAAAATATAATATCCGAATCCGTGTACTACAAATGACACGGTTATGTATAACAGCACTTAATGACGTTATGTACTGTAAATCTGAGTTGATTATTTTATACAAATTATATTATCGGGACTACTGTGCAAGGTGATAATCAGGTTCAGAAGTGAACCTGTGTCTAACAAGAATCTTACAGTACTTAACGTAACACATTCTCTTCCTTAATAAATACAACATTATTGTGAATATAAACGTTCTGTTAAGTTACATACAGGTAAACTAGGAAACAGACTAACATTGCATTATACGACACAAGTCGGAATTACCTAAAATGCAAAGAAAAATGTGACAGTAAAGCAATTATATCCTATAATACAAATAGGAAAATAATATTTAACGCACATACCTCTACAGCTGGAGATCGCACCTCATTAAAGTAGACTGCTCACTGACAAGACTTTCCGTAATGTGATGTTTTACTCTATGATGATGTAATTTATACACAGCCCATGCAGCCATACACTGCTTATGCGCTCAAGCTATATCGGTTTTCCCATCGTAAGCACTTTGCTCGTGCAGCATGGGATGAACCGAACTCACCATTTCGAAAGAATATACAATTTACACCAACCATCCTCGGGGGACACTGTACACAAAAACGAAACCAGAGTAAATGTATTTAATCCAAATAATAAATAAACAATAAATATATACAATTCCGTAACAATCTGGTCCTGAAAAAAGGGAATGTGCAAGATAGATACAGCTTCAAAATTGGAGAGGTAGTGACAGCAACACTGCGTGAGCAACCTGTTAAGAGCTTCGGGAAGTGGTTTAAGGACTCCGTGAATGACAGTGAGAGTGTGGCAGACATGAAGCGAGAATCTAAAGACTGGGTGGAATCCATAACCAAGAGCGGGTACACTTAAGAAATACACGGTCTAGAATTACCAACACGGTATTATCCCAACAACCCATTGGTCACTTCTGGTCAACCATGTCCAATTGACGGCCATTGAACCAGTTGAGAGAATGTTCAATAAATATATGCGACGATCAATGAGAGTGCCAAGGAGCTTCAGTAGTATCGGCTTGTACACTACCGGCAACAAGCTTCGGTAACCAATATCGTCAGTGACACAGGAGTTCAAGGTGACCATGGTGTTCTATTTGATAATGTTGAAAGACAGCGCAGATGAGAAAGTGAGAGAAGTAGAGGTGGGGGTACGGACGCGTATAAAGTGGGTGGCAGAAGGTATTTCAAGAGACAGTATCCAGACTGAGACATAGTGACGGTAGCAACAGGAAGATTGAGGCTGAGAAGTATGAAAAGACCTATATGGCAAATAGCAAGCACCAAAGAGCAGCATGCCAGAAACACTGATGCCAACAGGAAGTACGTCTTACAGAAGAGAAAGATAGGCAAATTAAAGATTTCGGCATAAGGAAGCAGGGCGAATGTCTACGCAGGGAAGCTGCAAGGTCCAGGAAATTGTCTTGGAGCCACTTCTGGGAAGGTGATGGCCAGAACATCAGTTATCTTTAATGCTTTGTGTGTGATGTACTCCCTAAACAAGCAAACTTCAAGATATATGGACTAACTTATGCTCCAAACCGTAAACTTAGTGGGAGATATGCAAACTTACACCATGTGCTGCCATCCTGCTGTGTAGCTCTGACAGATAGTCGTAATCGTTGGCAACATGAGCAAGTGCTTGATGATATATATATAGGCGGACATATCATCAGACCTGTGTATACTTATAGCATACATAGATTCACTAAAAAGTTTGATAAAGAGATTCTATTTCAAATTTTTTGATCATCATCTCTTGTCACTGTTATATGTTTATCTTTTTGAATAATCTAAAAACTAGTTTCCAATAAAACAAAATCTTCATAAAATTTGTTTCGAGAGAAAACTCTAAGAAAATATTAATATCCAACCTTTTAATTAACACAGTGTGTATTTAAATAGTTAGTTCTTATCAATGTGTTCTCGTGTTTAAAGATATTATCCGAAGAAATCTTCTTGGAGTAAAGTTACAACATTACTTTTGCATCCACAACAAAAGAAATGTCCTAGTGGCTTTACATATGTTCCTATATATTTTCTCCATTTCCCTTAATTCATTGAGTATGGCACCCACCAATCCGTAAGTGGCGTAGAACCGGATCTGTCGTCACATAATTTGCCAGCAGATCATGCTCTGTGCTGGTCATTCTTTGATTTGATGCGAAAAGTCTCATTTAGACTCTCGCGTAACTTCTTGAGATCTCCGCCACACCTCTCGTTTGGCTGAGCTCTCAAGGAACCGACAAAAACATTTGTTGAACAAGACAAACATAAATCCTGATAAAGGTCCTTATTTGGATCTACACTGCGTTGTGAGCGTTGTCCTGGTTAAAAATGATGTTAACTGTTGTGTAAAATTAAAGTTTAATCAATGAATTCCGTTTTTTATCATTAATTTACAGTCACGACTTGAGGTAGTACAGATGGTATTTGCCTACTTCGCATACGTGTTATTGCTCCAGCTGGCAGATTTTAAGAGAAAACTACATATGCATTTGATCATCCGGACATCAGCTGCTATATCTGTTTTCTCTTCTATGACCTCGAAATATTTAGGCTAAGATCCATCACAGAAGGTAGAACCGAAATATTTTATGGTCGTTCCGATATCGTTAAGTTTACTTACAAGAAGGTCAGAAAACACGTGTGCACATACACCCCATAACAGGGGTCTCAAACTCAAACCACCCTGAGGGGCGCATGAGGGCATTTTCTATGGCCACCTTGTGACGCCAATCATTTTGCGGGCCACAGGATACGGCTTGGCTTACCGCATCCGGCCCGCGGGCCACATGTTTGAGACCCCTGCCCTATAACAACGCATCATACTAACCACGCATGACGCCCAAAACGGACAAAAAAATATGGCCTTGAAAGCCCCTCTCATGATTGGTCCATGCTTCTTTCGACCCAAATCGATGTGCGATGAGAATCTGAGGAATGAATATTCATAGGCGATAAATGCTCAGTAATATATTTCATAGTATTTTATGGACAAATAAGTGTGTTATATTTTGAGGTAAAGAGATACTGGATGCCATGTCATGAAATTTTAATATTTTTAATATTTACACGTCATAGATTGTCGATTCATCGTGTAAATGAAATAAAAATTTGTACAAAATTATTAAATACAGCATATCAGGACAATGCAGAAGTAACTAATATACAGTTTAGCATAAGTTGTTTATATATATATATATATATATATATATATATATATATATATATATATATATATATAGAGAGAGAGAGAGAGAGAGAGAGAGAGAGAGAGAGATTTATACATCTTCCAATAAAGTAACTCCAAACAAAACATGTTCTCCATCTTTCAGTAACAAAAATATCTTTCAGCAATATGAACTTATTCAGGTAAATTTTCCTCTTGGTAATTGCATCTGTCTCATTTGCTGCTTCATTTTGACTGATTTATATTGCATACATACATACATACATACATACATACATACATACATACGATCACACACACACTCGTACGCACTCACATACATACATACACACATACATACATACATACATACATACATACATACATACATACATGTGCTTGGGTGAATGCCTCCATCCATCCATTCACACATAACTACTTCCCTACTACACTGTACATTGATAGAAAGCAACTATTTTAGCAGCAGGCAGGGTGAACAGACCACTTGTCTGAATCGTCATTTGTCTAAAACATAAGGTTCCTACAGGGGCTGAAAAATAAGGTCAATAACGCTAAACCGAACCTCCTAACTTTTGTTATTACCGTATAGTTTGAAAAACGAATAATAAATTGTTTGGGTTAGCTCATTTTTGTTATTTTAGTTTTGACTTTTTTGTTTTTTATGTTATAATGCGTTTAGTTTACTCGCCGGGTCGCTCAATTTTTGTCATTCACCCTGCCTGCTGCTCTGCTGCTGTAATTAACCAAAGATTTTATCTAGACCTACACGATATCTAGATCTTGGATCATATAGATTTATTGTAATAAATCCAAACGGAACAGCTTGTGCTTGAGCAAAAAAGCTTTTAAATTTAATCATATCCATATCCCCTGAACACCAAGTATAATAAATATTCTGTAAAGTATAATTATCTACTCCATTAAACATTACTAAAATATTGCAGTTGTCTCTGATCACTTTAGGTATTTGTGTATAACGCTGAGTGACGTATATAACATCTGTATTCTTGTGTCTACCTGGAGAAAATATTCTAGCTGGATTTTTTTGTCTGTCCAACATAACGTCATCGTACACCACTAAATTATTAATAAATCCATCTAGGTCATCTACAGATGGAGCCTCATCAATATCGGTAATAAAATCAACCACATCATCACCATCTTCATTCAGCAATTTTGCATTTTCATTAAAATCTTTAAGTACTTCGTAACAGTGTTGATCATCTACAGATGGTGCTACTAAATACAATTTACTCCATTTTAACCACCGCATTATTAAATTTAATAATAGTTGTGTTTTACCCGATCCAGATGGACCTATTATAATCATCCTTATCGAATTTGGTAATGCTGGATGATGTTTCACTGGCTCCTGTTTTCGTGTCGCCGAAAAGTCAATTATATCCATATAATAAATAATATGAGTCTATATTGTGTTCGATGTAGAGCATCTACACCCACTGCTGAACTAACTACAATAACAACAAAAAATAAACGACGTGCTCTGACAGGCAAATGTGTAAAATGCGGTACGAAGAAATACAAATTTGTCAAAACAAAGACAGGTGGAGATATAGCCGCTTTATTAGGAAAATTACCAGGAACTCCGTGGGCTAAATACCCCGGTGAGAAACATATTCCTGGATATAATTATTGCGGTCCTGGAACTCGACTTGATATCCGACTTGATAATCAAGATCAACCAAGACCAGGAGAGCATCCAGTAAATAAGATTGATAAAGCGTGTCATGTTCATGATGTTGCGTATAAAAGTAAAGATTTACAACAAAGGCATCTTGCAGATGTAAAATTGATTCATGCATTAAATTCTATACCAAATAAATCTGTCAGAGATAAATTAGCTAGTCTTCTAGTAAAATCTGCCATGAAAAGTAAAATAATGTTAGGGGCTGGTAATTAATTATATAAATATTATAATGGAATCCATTTATTATAGTCCAAGAGGATATTGGAGAGGTAGATCAGCTATTAGTAAATTATCTGAAGCAGCAAAAGTCTCACGTTCTGTTGCTGCAGCGTGGTTAACACGACAGGCAATATGGCAAATTTATCTACCACCACCTAAAAATATTCAATATGCACATTTTGATGTCAGCGTCCCTAATGAGGTTCATCAAGCAGATATTTTTTTTTTACCACATGACACCATTAAAATTGGTAAACGTCAATCACGCACATACAAATACGCATTAACTGTCGTTGACGTTGCAAGTAAATATAAAGAAGCGGAACCATTATCAACAAAGACAGCGTCTGAAGTTGCATCTGCGTTTGAACGAATTTATCAGCGAGGACCTTTGCGATGGCCACAGTTATTACAGGTTGATCCTGGCAAAGAATTTCTTGGTACAGTATCATCGTTGATGAAGAAATATAACGTTAAAATCAGACGAGGACATACTGAAATTCATCATGATCAGGCAATTGTTGAACGATTTAATCGAACACTTGCCGAGCGGTTATTTGGATACCAATACGCAAAAGAAATATCTACTGACTTTAAATCCGGTGAGAGATTTCGTGAATGGGTTGCGAGGTTACCAAGTGTGATATCTGCGTTAAATAATGAAATTACTCGTTCAACTTCCATGAAACCTTCTAATGCGATTACAAAAAAATATATACCCCGTAGCAATGACAGACATCAGCCTCAACCAGTATTAGGTAATGTAACTGTAAGATATTTATACGAACCTGGAGAACTTGAAGGTGGTAAAAAAAGAGCAACTGATCCTATCTGGAACGTGACTACACATAAAATTTCTAGCGTGGTAAGATCTACTGGTAGACCTCCAATCTACAGATTAGATTCTACTGCCCCTCAACGTGGATTTGTGCGTGAACAATTACAGGTAATTCCTAAAGACACAATTACCACCACATACAATTACATAACCAGAACCTCTACGTCGATTGCATTCAAGACAGGTCAGCATCACATTATCACGTATATGACCAAGATCACTATTAATTCTGGCTACGGTAAATTGTCTCGGATTATTATTCGAATATTGCCATAACATATTACAGTTACAGCTTGCACAATTATTATTCTGTTGTGTTTTTAGTTTTATAATAAATTCAACATCAATATCAAAATCACGTTTATTTTTTTTATCACACTGCTTATAACCAGATAGTTTTTTTCTTATTACGTCATTATTAACAGTTGATCATTATTTTCTGTAAAATTCATAATAACCCTATGTAGTTGAGATATTCTTCTGACTCTAGAAACTGCGAGATAGACTAAATTCGACCATTCGATCCGATCATCTATAATCCAGATATTTGTATCAGAAATAGTTAACCCCTGTGATGAGTGAATAGTTATAGCGTATCCTAACGTCCACGGTGATTTATTCATATTCAGCGCATTCTCAACGACATTAATATCAACTAAAATAATATCATTCAAGACAAGATTCTGTATTCCACCACCAGGAATTTCAACATCAATATTCTGTCGTCGAGTATCTGTTGGGCGATAACACAAAGGTACTGGTAGATCTGAAAACTTTTCTTTATGTAACATAAATAATTTATTCTGTAGTTCATCACGAACTATCTTTCTACTTGCAACTATTAAATCAGCGGGATTCCATAAATTTAGAAAATCATTCATAGAAGTCTCTGGAATTACTCCTCGCATTATTTCACATTGCACTCTGTCTGGTTGTAGTCTAATTAACCTTTTAAATTCCTTCAGCGGTTCATCAATAGCTCTATGGTCATCATTTATTTCTTCATAATAATCTACGTTATTCTTCAGCCATTCATGTGGAGACTGTCCAATAAAAGGTGGTGGTTGACCATGATCACCGCACATTATTATAGCAGTATTCTTCGTCAATAGCCATTCAAGAAATGTTTTTAATATTTCTAACGACACCGTGCATATCTCGTCCCATATAATATATTTAGGTATATATTTCTCACCCATTCGCTCAGGAGTCCATGTGTCTCCACACCATCTAAAGAAACTATGATAAGTACACGATTTTACTCCTCGCTCTTTTATCTCTCTGGCGAGTTTATGTGTCGGTGTCAAAACAATTATATCTGAATTATTATTCATGAATAATTTAATCACACGAGTTGTTTTACCTGACCCTCCACACCCATTAAGATAAACAGCTTTATGTCTAGCCGCAGGATCGTATACAGATGGTGCTGATGACTTTGATATTTTATTATTATTTTTGTAATATATTTCCCTAATTTCAACGTCGGCAGATTCAGAATAGCTAAGTATATTTTCTTGTTTTATTCTCCATGATCCCCATTCACCATTACCAAGTAGCGGTTTTAATAAATCTGTATATTTTTTATTTATATAAAACGAATCCGTGGCGACTCTGACATCATCACGAGGAAATTTATTTATCATAGACAGTAGATTTATAGAAACATATGCCAACATAGAAGATCTTAAATGAGTAAATTGTGGTGAGTCACCATCAAGATAACTCACAATTGTACCTAGTTTGGTTCCGTCTGACAAATAAGCATTACTCCGATTTATAAATGTATTTTTTTCCGTTGTATCAGCTATTATAAAATCGAGTTCAGCATCGTCATAATCAATCTTGTACAGTGTCTTTTATGATCATAGACTCCTCCTTGAGTAAATTTACCAATTATCTTTCTACCAAGATCTTTTGCAAGTTTCTCATCATGCTTGTCTCTGCATTTACGTATATTATTAGTAATTTTAATAATGTCATCTTCATTAAGATTAGGGAATTCTTTCCTGGCATCATTAATATTAAATCTATTTGGTTCTGGTAACCAAACTTGTTTCTGTGGACTATACGATATAATCGCCTCACTCACCTGTAAAGATATTAAAATTCCAACATCAAGTATATATCGCAATAGTACTATTGGAACCCAACATTTTTCTGAAAAATGTCTTCCAAACCAAACGTAAGTAATCGGATGGAGATTTTCTGCAAACTCGAATGATTCTACATGAGCAAATCCGGTTAAATCAAAATCTGGTAATGGTCCGTTTATCGCAACTCTGGTCATCTCGTGTGATGGATGTCCGAATCTCTTAAAGTATTCAGAACATTCTCCATATCCAAGAAAACTTCCAGGATAACACGCTACCATATCAACAGATATAACGTCATTACACTTATATTTAGTATTCCATAATCCTCCATGTCCATATTCTAAGCAGCTTATATGAATGTCTTCAAGAAATTCCGATCGTGTTGGTTTCCATAAATTTTTCTCCTGAGCGAAATGAGCCGCTACAGATGGAACTGTAAAACAATTATTTAATAATAGTCTAACTTTGACATCGTCTGAAGTATATTTCAGCGCAAGATGTTCCATTTCTACATTAAGAGATTCCGTACGGTAAATATCACCATTAGGCCGTACAAATTGATCGTAATGATCATATTCTGAATTTTGAAATAACCAAACGGATACAGGGTCACTTTTACTGATATTTTTGATAAAATCAAATATATGTCCATCATAAATTTTAACCGCTCTGTCTAGTGGAAATATTGTTACTGCTGAGGTCCATGAGTGCGAATTATGATCAACGATTGTTATAGGAGCTCCTCTTGATTCATATTTTGGTTTGTACAAAATCTCTCCCGTCAGCGTTTTTACTGTTATTGGGAATTTTAATTTCTTTTCTAGTTCAGCGACATCTTTGATAGATGCTCCGGTATCTTTAACTGATTCTGCCCACGTATCTATTTTTTTACGCCTTAAATCTGTTAAACCATTACCACGTATCGCGTTTATGAAATGTTCTGTAACTCGTTCAGCTACACAGTTTATTCTTGACTCTGACAGTTTCATAGGCTTTAGATCCCCGACGTCAGGTTTATTATTCAGCGGATATATTGCATATACAACTGCAGTAACTGGATATGCACGTTCATAATATACCTTATCAATACCAGTCAGTATTCCGGGCTTAGATTTATTATTTAAGAGAACAATATTATTTCCTGACTGTATGCGTACTGGATCGCGCTTATCACGAATAATCCAAATATCTTCTTCTGTATTTACAATAAATTTTATTAAAATAAAATATTTTTGATCATCAAGGTGATTAATAATTACTTTTCCTCGTTCATCATTCATCATATTAGTAACATTTCCAACTCTGAATGTTGACCATACATGAACAGCGCCATCGTCACGAAATTCCTTCTTGGCTTCACGAATACGTTCGGTCACATCCTCATTTGTTAAAGCTAGATCTTGCATCAAAGTACTAAATTTATATTCTGATAGTCTGTCAAAATCGAATCTGGCTCTTTTAGGTTTAATCTTGGATAATTCGTTCATATAATTAAAACAAATATTTAAATTAAAATTTTAGTATATATATAATGTTTGAAACAAAAAACAAATGTGCTTGGCTCAGAATTGGATATACTTCTTTTTGTAATAAATCGTGTGTGAACAAATACTGCTACTACCATATGCAAAATATCAAACATGGAAGTACAGGACCAATACCGTGTGTGCAATGTGGTGTTGGAGTCATAGGAAAAACTCAATTGTGTCTAAAATGTGGCGGAAAAAAATACAGAGAATTAAAACGATATTATGACAAAAAAAATAATACTTTGGCGTCAGGTAAATCTCCTATACAAACCGTGGAAGATTATCTGGTTAGATTTCAAAACAATGATTTAGACAAATAATATTATATATAATGAATCAGACAAATCAGACTTATGATGAAATGATCGACAATGATATTATAAGAGAATTAAGAAAAGAAGCATTTCGTAATAAATACGAATTTGTGAAACATCCAGTATATACAAATTATGAATCATCCCGAGATGGTATGATCAGACACTGCAGATTAAAGAAACCAGTAGGTACTGTTGAAAATAAAGGTTATTTTAGATTTAATGTTGCTAGAGGAAAAAGATACTTATCAAGTAGATTCGTATTTGAATGTTTTCATGGAGTAGTTGAAAATGGACTTGTAGTTGATCACATTGATGGAAATCCCAAAAATAATCGGTTATCTAACCTGCAAGCTATTACACCTAGTCAGAATTCTGCACGTGGAAATACTGGAAAATGCAAAAAGTTTACAAGAAGATCTATTAAATCCATGAATATACAGACAGGACAGGAAATAACTTTTCCATCAATATATGCGGCTGCAAAACATTTTGACATACAATCACGATCGGTACAATTTGCAGCTGATCATATACAAAGATCAGCATATTCAATAAAATATGATCAGTGGGTAATATTTGAATATATCTAACTCTGTAATCTTAATAAATAAATTGTATATAGTTCGACTCTATATTTTACTATGAGTACCCTCACCGTCACTGCTCTCAGTGTCACTCTCACTTTTGACAGAATCAAATAACATAATTTTTCTTAATTGCATTACACGATTATCCACGATCTTCTTTTCTCGTATTCACGAGACAGTTCGGATCTGATATTTTCGATCGAACGTGCAAGAGGCGCAAATAGCTTTACCTGTTTGTCATTTACCACCGCCAAGGATTCTAACATAGACTGATAGATTAATTTTACAAATTTATAATTGGATGGTAATGTGTATTTATTGTCAATTTTTCTTTGTTTTAATATTTCATAATCGCATAATATTTTTTCAGGATCAAGATTATCAGATAGATTTATTCCCGTATGTTTTAATTTTTTAATAGCAGAAATAATATCATTAATGTTTTCTTTAAAATAATAATTATTTCTTTAAAATAAAAAAATAATTGACAGTTAAGTTTTTAACTTTTGACTTTTGACCTAAAAATATCAAAAATAATCAGTAGCATCCTAAGCGGTTACCCGTCACTTGGCCCCCGATAGCCTTTGTGTCTTTCATGGAGTCCTTTTTTTGTATGATGATGTCTTTCTTATGACCGTTATTGGCACTCCATGTTCTGTTTCTATTTGGCTAGCATTCTTTCTGAATGTTTCCTTGTGGGGGTCTTTCAAATGAGGTAGAGAGCTCAGGCATGCTACTGATTATTTTAGGGAGCTCTGTATTGCGAATTCAATAAACCCCCCACCAAATCAAACCCCGGGGTAAATGCAAAACGCACTCACCACGTTGTTTAACGTGATGAGGGGTTGAATTCGTTGGGGCTGAGCTCCCCAACCTTATATATAAAATGGCATCGTTCCGAATACTGTCGACACTCGTCAGCCACAGGAATCGAACCACGGTCGTCAGTATCATAGTTCAACAACTATACCACTGAGCCATTTTCCGATTCATACATATAGACGTTTTAAAATTATTATGTAGTTAACCCAACACTGAATAAGCAGACAAATTACGTACGACCAATATACTGAATAAAATCACAATTATTGTACAACTGTAGCGTATATTTACTTAATTTACAAACATTATTTATATATACTGTATAAAATAATCGCACATTACATTTTCTGTAAGAGTTATCGTTCGTTAAGGTCAAATACATGTGTTATAGCTAAAAATAACTTTACGCACTCGTATAAACCGACGTGAATTTAAGGTTATCAGAGTTAAAAGATGCATCAATATCCCTCTCTGTTACAAATTGATGCTTTACTAACAGCTAATCATCTACAGAAAAAGAAATAAGTCACTAAATAATTAACGAAAAACAAGAAGTATTTGTTGTCTGTAAATCGAACGTAGTAGTAAGGGAAATAATCGTTCAATTTACTCCGCAGAGAGAGATAGCCGAGTTATCTCGCTTTATTATATATATACAATTGCTTTAATCATAGAAATTGATTATTATTCATGTATTTACTCATCAGCCCCTGATTATTTAATCAGACGTTCTACGAGCGTATATACAAATTAATATTAAGAGATTCTTGTCTTAGATCCAAAATGTTTCCTGCCTGGTCGGTGAGTTTGAAATTTATTCTTGTCAGAAATGGATTATCAACTCGCAGGTACACGGGGTTAATTGGTTCAGATACAATTAACCAACCGGGCGGGTCTTTAGGACTGAATGTATATAGTATATACCCCTGTTGGGCCTGGTTAGATTTTGAAAGATCTACTTGATAACTGTCATCAATTACGTCACATACTAGATTGACCGCGATCGTAGATGTTATATTAACAATACCAGGTGAGATATGACGACCTCCACCATGTGGATCATTATTATATTTAAGAATAGTTGGTGTGGGTATTAATTTTTTTCCATGAATCACATATTCTTTTAAAATGTTCATCAATAAGATCATTAACTGACTTCTTTAGCTCTTCAGAGTTAAATCCAGGAATTACAAATGTTGGTAGCTGTTCTTCTGTGATTCCATAATATTTAAGAAATACTGTTTTAAATAAGTGTTTATAGCTTACACGCTGAATAGGATCATCTTCATTAACTATATAAGTACTATGAAATCTATCTACCGGTACGTTTAATGTTTTTTCTCTGTCAACGATAGCCTTATTTACATATTCTAAGTCTGATGCAACCTGATGCAAATGTTGTATTGCTTCAATTATTTGATTTTTTAAGTCATCGTTGTAGGAAGTGCTGATAATGGAAAATAAATTTCTTAGATCATTAAGTACACGTCCGTGTTCAGATTTAATTGGTCTTGATTTTGAGTTAATTTCTTCAATATTAATTGTTGCTATTCTTGTTGTACCTTTACCCCGAACGAAATCTATATAATGAGTATACTGTGCATAACCACGATAAGCATCCGGAGTCTCTATAAACGGATAAGTTTTTCGATATTCTGGAAGTTGTATAAATTTTTTAACATCTATGACAAAATCAGATCTCTGTGGTTCTGGTGGTCCTTGATAAACCGGTGGATCTTCAGGCCAACCTAATACTGATCTAATCGAACTCTGATAAATATCTACGGAGTAATCAGGGGAATTTATTTCAATAACCGCAGATAGTGTTGGTTCGTAGACAGTAATTGCTATTTTTGATTCTTTTCCTGTAATAGATTTAATTCTGCGTTGGAATTCATCATTAATCTGTTCTATTTGATAACTGCCCGTTGGAATAGCAACTACTTGCCAATCAGGAGTTCCGTCGGGTTTATTTTTATTAGCGAATATTAATGAATTATTTGGCTGTAGTCCACCAAATGGTTTTGATCTAATATTTGGCCAGCTATAAGAAACCCGTAACTGTGCTAATGCTATTTCTTTTGCAGGAATTGATGTTGGAAAATTGACACTAAACTCAGGATTGGTCGAACTTAACGATATCATAGTAGTTTTTGACGGAGTTGTATTAGTAACGATCTGCTGAAGTAACTCCCTGTCTGTCATTATTATTATTGTTGTTATTTAATTCATTAAAATCATTAGCGATCACCTTAAAAACGTCATCATAGGTTTTCATCATCATCGCAAATTCAGTATCGGATATTTCACCATCACTAATACACGAAGAAATATACAAAGATAGTTTAGAGCATGCCTCTGCCACTGTATGTAATTTAATCATATAATCGTGCAATTTAGCATTTGTACAAGTATCTATCTTTTTGGCTATAATACCGAGAACACCAGCAATAGTCGTTGATGCTGAAACAATAATGGTTATAACAGTAGGTGCTGTCATCGTCAACATTGATAATAATAATCCTGTTCCAGCAATAACAGCAGAAACCGAGCAAACAACTGCATCGATGACAACTATACGTCTTTTGTATTTTTTTATTTTCGTGTTATAATAGTCGATAAAATTATTTAGTTTAGTCAGACGCTCACATACTTGATTGCATCTGTAACGTTGAACGTCGATGCGAGACTGAGGTTGATCCATTATACTAACAACGTCATTTAATTAAGTTTCAGCTACGAATTCTAGGCACCACCAGTAACGTCTCGGGGGCATTTCTGTTGATATCAGAGTAAAGATTTCTTTGATGTTCTTGGTTAGCATCACCAATAGAGTATTACGATATTCATTCGGTGATAATGAAGTGGCAGCATTAATTTCCGAACCGTATATAGATAACCTGTATAACCCAGTTACTTCTGCGGTATGTTCAAGTGTGTTATTTTGTGGTGTCCATGTTGATGATCCTGATGCTACTGTATATACGATATTTTTAATTTGTCCGTGTGGAATTTTAATCAGATTAGTTTTTGAACAATATTAGGTATTCCACTGACAATGTCGTTGAGTTTCGTGTTAACGTCGGAGAGTTTTATTTCAACGGTTGGTTGTTCCCCAAAAAATTCTTTAATGGGTTTGTTTACATTTCTACGAAAATTTAAGAACGTTTCTACGTGTCTAGAAAAATTAGCACTAAGTGTAGTAATTTCATCACCGATTGTTTTTAACGAAGCTGAAATAGGAATTTCCTTATCATCAACATACTTTTTTGTTACAGCATCAAAATCATATTCTGGTGTTCTAAGATTATTAATACCATTATTATTCATATTAAGAAATGCACGCATTATACCGCCGTTGACCAATACGTACTTAGATTCTTGATCGTCGACATATTTCTTTGTTGCGGCGTCTGTATCTGCGGCTGGGTTTCCAAGACCTATAATTTTATTTTGATTCATAATAATGGTACCTGTAAATGAATCACCAGCTTTCTTAATATAATCGCTGACTGACGTACCGGAATCTTGTATTTTACCCTGATCAGTAAAATTAACTATATTATTAACAACAGCATTAGGAACTCGTATAAGTACATCTGGTAGTTGTATATTACTAGTTTTTAATCGTCCTTCCTTATCCTGAAAAACAACTACTTCGTTTTGATCCACACTGGTTATGTTTAATAAATCGTCAATCTCATTTCTGAGCTGATCGAGAGTTGCGTATTTAGATAAATCAACTTGCTGATGACCTTTACCACGAGAAGATCTTCCATAAATATCCACCATTATATTTACTAATGTCTGTTTAAATGTGACGCCGTAGTGTATTCATGTACAACTTTGTGAGGTGGTTTTGTTGATTTTGATACAGCATCAAGTACGTTAAGTACTTCTCGACCACATATTGGTGGATCAGTTAATGTTTGTGTTGGTAACGTTGAATACCACATTGGAGTACTTTGATAGCCGCTAATATACTTTAAGAATTCTTTTGGTGGAGCTAGTCCATATGAATGAAAATAAATAATTCCACGTGGATCTATTGCATAAGCGACCCAATGCGTGCCTGGACCAGAATTTTCATCGAGATTAATAATACCTGTTTCAATATTATTTGGTTGTTTTGGTAATTGATCGCGCATGAAAACACCTCTAAAATTTTTTATTTTTAATTTTTTAGCAGCATCTAATAAATCAAAATTGGACATAGGAGATATCAGTAAACTGTCCCTGATAATCTTAGGCCCTTTCCGTACCATGAATGTGGAGTCCCTGGTAATCTTAGACCCCTTCCCTTTTTTGATTCCCTTTCCTGTTGCTTTCTTTAATGCCATTCCAGCAGCGGTTCCAACAGCACCTAATGCAGCTGCTTTTGCAACAGCTGGGGCTGCAGCGGCAATTAATGCTGGTATAGCAGCAAGAAGTGGAAATATACCACCCGTCTTAATTATATCTTTAATGGCACCCGCAGAAAGATTAAGTTTTATACCTTTATTTGATTTTTTAGATTCATTGAAGTTTTTAAACTGACGCTCGGTCAACGATAATTTATTTGAACCGCTCATCTGATCTTTCTTTAGCGATATTTTTAATCCACAGTTATTTTTTGATGCTGATTGTATCCTTGTAATCTGACCAGGAGTCAGACTAACACTAACGTGATTATACGACATTATAATATTCATAAACGATCTAATTACATGTTTTCTACTGGCGCATCAACTACTCGCATTCGTCCACCAGCACCTTCAAGTAACATCGATTTATCGCTGAGTATGACAGCAATTGCTCTGTAATTGGCAATAGCTCCTATTGTCACACGAGCTCGAAAATGTATATCGACTACTGACTGTCTGGCTAAATCTAAATGTTCGAGCGAAAAGTAATAAATTGGATATAGGGTTGTAAAATCCAATTGTGATATTTGTAAACCAGTATCAATATTTTGATCACGACCCATGAACGTCATTAGACGATGATATGCACGTGCTACATGATTTTGTTCAAAATTCAGTAATATATCTTCGGATGGTTCTTGATGTCCATTTATCCTCAGAGACACTTCAGAAACACCAAGATTGTCAAATATCATAATACTATTTGTTTGATCATTCACCCGTGCAGCATCTTGAAATGCAATAAATATATGTCGTGGCGCAGAAACACCTTGCTGAGAAGCTATTTGCCATGTAAATAAACCATTAATATTACTCTGAACAGCATCTGTGGTCATTGTTAACCACGATAATGCTGATTTACCACCTTGATTCATAAAAGAGAGTAGACGATCTTCTTCAGTTATTGATGGAGTCATTACTGGCATCCACAATGAAAGTTTTGTCAGAATTACTTTACCAGGATCACCAATGGGTCTCCATAATGCATCGTTGTCGGTTGCTTTTCGTACAAGTACAACTGTATGCTTAGCTCCGAAAATGACTTTTCTGACATTTCTACAAAATCCAAATATATGTGATAGTGGAATCGCACATGAAAACAACCTTCTATCACCTTTTAACATTGATCTACGTGCTGCAAATCCTAAGTTAAATTCTGGATTTGGAAAATATAGATCTTCAATAGCAGCAGCAACAGGAGGAACAGCTCGATTATTGGGCTGTCGAGTAATCTGATTTCTATTGTCAGGGCGGTTAGAAGTATCTTTTACAAACATCATTGATGGACCAGTTGATCTTGAATAATCATCGCTGTATCTTGCAAGGCCAAGTATTGTCGTTGCAACATCAACGTCTTTCTGAATTGATTCAATATTTTTTCCGTCAATCATGTACGTAGCACTATCAAATAACGCCATAATACCATTATTAACAAAACCAACCCTAACTTCAGCTCCATATGCTACTGGTGCTGCAGGAGCAGCATTATTTAAAATTTCACCTTCTACTTCAATAAAAGCCTCAGCGGGTAAGAAATACCTACTTGTATCCTGAACTTGCAGTTCAATTCGTCCACGCTGATCTGGAATTCGAGCGTCATAAGAATAATATTGATAATCACGCACAGACTCATCTTTAAGTACTGGTGCGTCCATGTCAAATGCGGGATCAGATATACGCTTGAACATCTTTATTATAATTACTATCGTCTAAAACGAAGACCACTTCGCGAAGTGAGACCACTTCGGGAAGTGAAACCACTTCCTGCTATCAGACTAGCGGTTATATTTTTTTTCTTTTTCTGACATTGGTACATCAGCCAACTCCGCTAGTTTTTGATTAGCAACTTGATTTATTATTTTACTGACATTTGCAGGCATTACTTCAGTACTAGGTAATTTTACAGGTTGAGGTTTTCGTCGTATTAATCGTGCTAGTCTATCTTTAATCGATGAAAATGCTTTACCAGCGAGATTACCCATAGCACCAATACCTTTTTCACGAACAACATCAATAGCTTTCATACCCAGTTGTTTTGCGATCGGTATTGCTTTTGGGGCTATCCTTCTAAATAGACCCTGAACAACATCACCTAGTCCATCTCCGTAGGTTGTTTTGTATACTGGTAATCTTGAATTTATTACCCTGACCATGGTTGGTCCACGTTGAGTACTATGTACGATGATTTTATTATAGTAATTGTATTTAATTACGTACTTAGTCACTGTAGTAGTCATCGGCAATTTCATTAATAAGAGACTGATAAACATCAACGTCCATGATACCGCCTGTAAATAATCGTCTGCAAATATCGGCTGCTTCATTAATTATTTCTGGAGAATTATTACCAGCTCGTTTTCCTCCGATGAGGATTTCGAGACGTTCAACATCGGAGAGTATGCTGTTTGGACAATTAATAAGGCCGCTTCCTTGATTAATAAATCCACTTCCAGTAGGAGGTTCTTTTCCAAACAAACCTAATTCTTCTAAATCTTTTTGCAATTTTTCTTCCCTCTCTCTATTTTCTTTCTCGTCCTTTTTGCTTGGTTTCTGTTGTTTTTGAGATTGTTGTTTTTGTTGTTGCCGTAATTGTTCTTGTTGTGGTGGTATTAAATGCATGAATGCGATATGTTTATCAATTGTATTATTATAATCAATAAATCTAGGATCATTACTTCTAGCTTGATCAACTCCGTAATGGATACGAAATATCCATCTGTACCATAATTCACGACTAATATTGTCATCTGCGTAATCAGGTTTTAATAAATTTCTTCGGATACTGAAACCCCTGACCGCGCCTTTAACTAATTGATCTATGTTTTTAGCAGATTTGAAATCATTAATGGCAATATCAGTGAATTTGTCGGTTATATTAACTCTACCTGGTTCTGGTTCAGCAGGCGCTGGTTCAGGCGCTGGTTCAGCAGGAGGTGGTAACACAGCAGCTATCTCAACCGGAAGTTCTCGCAGAAGTTTCTTCGTTTGTTTAGTACGTTTTGCTATTTTGCCGGTCGCCTCTGCAATCTTCTCAGAAACAGGAAGAAGACCTTTAGTGGTTTCTGTAATAGGTTTAAATAATTGTTTTGTATCCTCTTCAAATTCAACATGAGATTCTTGTCGTTGTTGTAGTTGTTGCTTGACAGCATCACGAACAGGTAAATATTTTCTAATTGCTTCTAGTCGTTCTCTTGCTAATCTAGCAGAATGAGGTTCTCCGATGACAACCATATTAATAATATTTATACTGACTGTTTAAATTACAGCAGCAGGCAGGGTGAATGACAAAAATTGAGCGACCCGGCGAGTAAACTAAACGCATTATAACATAAAAAACAAAAAGTCAAAAATAAAATAACAAAAATGAGCTAAACCAAACGATTTATTATTCGTTTTTCAAACTATACGGTAATAATAAAAATTAGGAGGTTCGGTTTAGCGTTATTGACCTTATTTTTCAGCCCCTGTAGGAACCTTATGTTTTAGACAAATGACGATTCAGACAAGTGGTCTGTTCACCCTGCATCAATGGAAAACAGAGTGTCAGATGAAGAGCAGCAGGCAGGGTGAATGACCAAATGCTTTATCACATTATGTAAGAGAATGATGTCTGTCAGATATCATGATTCGAACAAGTTGTCTGTTCAACATGTATCAGACAAAACTATATAGTTGAGACAAATTTTGTCTTAATTGACATAATTTTGTCTTAATTAGGGCATGATTCAGACAAGTGGTCTGTTCACCCTGCCTGCTGCTCATGTGGACTGTGCGAGGACACTGCCCAAACATTTTATCACGACTGTATCATATGAATGTTTGTTTGTTTGCTTTCCTGGCATGTGTCATTTTGGTTTTCTTTAACTAATCAGTTCTACTAAACTTCACACTTGAATGGTTTCTCTCCAGTATGTATCCCCGTGTGTTTCAACGAATCACCATTCTAAACATTTTATCACAAACAGTGCATATAAATGTATTTTCTCCATTTTCAAATGTCTATTTACACTAGAACTCTGGCTAAACATTATATTAGAAACTTTACACTTAAATGGTTTTACTCCAGTGTGTATCCAAATGTGCCTGTTCAGGTTGTAACCTTGCGGAATATTTTATTGCAAATTTCACGCTTGAATGCTCTTTCTCTATTATGTAACCTCTTGTGACCATTGATGCTAAAACTGTGGCTAAACATTTTGTCATACACTTCACACTGAAAGTATGTTTTTTCTCCAGTAGGTACCCTCCTGTGCTCTTTCAGCATAGAACAATAGCTGCACATTTTATAGCAAACTTCACAGTTGAATGGCCCTTATCCAATATGTAACCTCATGTGTTCTTTCAGCATTGAATGCCTACTAAACAGTTTATTGCAAACTTCACAACTGAATGGGTTTTTTCCTCCAGTATGTATCTTCAAGTGCACCCATAACATAATGCTTGCACAGAACATTTTATCATTAACCTCACATTTGAATGGTTTTCCTCCAAAATGTATTCTCGTGCGCTTCTTCACTGTGGCATTATCTCTAAACAGTTTGTCACAAACTTCACAAATGAATGTTGTTTGTTCCAATATGTATCATCATGTGGGCATTCAACTCTGAACTCCTGCTCCACATGTTAGTCCATACTTCACACTTGAATGGTTTCAAACCAGGATGTACCCTCATATGGATTATCATTGTAGAACTGAGGCTGAACGGTGTCACAAACTTTACACTTGAATGGCTTTTCATTGCCATGTAATCTATTGTGTTCTTTCAAGCCAGAAATGATTTAATGACAAACGTCAGACATGAATCTCGTTTCAGCTGCGTGGAACTGCATGAGCTCCTTCAGGTCGGAATTCTGGAGCACATTTTATTACAAACTTCACACCATATTGCTGTTTTGGGGGCCTTTTTGTATTTATTTCCGCAGGAATATATCTTTCTGATCATTGAATTCAGTTTCGTTGCAGGTTGGACTGGTGAGATTTGACCTGAAACTGATTGATGAAGCGGTTTACACATGGTCATTCTTTGACCAATGAGGGTAAAGAAAACACTCGTCAAGTTGTCCAATCCTACATGGAGGCCGACTCTGCCCGGAAAATTGCACTCAAAACGTACCCAAGTCTAAACGTACATTGACCGGTGAAAGGTACTAAAGTCAAAACGTACCTATTAATGTCAAAACGTGCCCAAGACAACGTACTCACCATAACGAACACCACGTTCATACTGCGACTAATGAATTTGACCATCCTTTTGAATGGAACTGTGGATAGTATAGGTCACTCGCTTTTTACTGAGGCACGACAAGCACTTTTCAGAAGGTCACAAGTATCGGTTGAACATAGACGAAGTAAACCGGAATTGCAAGGGACTTACTTGACTTGATTGTAAGGGACTTAATTGACCAAAGCACCACCGTTTAATATCAGGGGGAAGTAACTGACCGATGTCCCCCATTGTCACAGCAGGTATCACGGTACCAATTGTGTTTCCATAGACTCCAGTACTAATGTTTTGTAAATTAAATATACTTTCTATCCTACCTCTGCATGCGTGTCACACATTGTCATCGAGAACAATGTTAGATTGTCAATTTGACAAGACAGAACCAGGTTCTTCACTGCATTTATGAGAGATAACTCTGCTGGAACTAGACAGGTAGACAGGGGTAAGAGTTATCTAGTCACAACAGAGACATTTTCAGTCATGTATAGCACATTTTAAAATAAAAAACCATAAAATAAGTACAAAATATGATCTAGATATGAATTAACATAATCTCACATGTTGCCAGGAGGCTCAACATTTTTTTTTAAAGCCTAACAGAAAGTACAACTCTTACACAATGCACCAATCACAGCTAATTGTGTTGTTTATTTCTGAATACATTGTTCCGTACACCTTAAGCTCCGCCCACATGTGACTTTAACTTGATACCGTTTATACCAGTAACTGAGTCACGAGCAGAAGTCCTTGGAAATCAAGGGGAAAAAAAGTGCCTTCTGGCGGGATTCACGCTAGGGTTAAATTCGCTCTGTATACAGACCCCTTTAGAGCATTAGACTTGTAAGCGGAACAGAAATTTCAGCATGAAATTTAAGGGTTTGCCTTGTGTTTGTTTTAATAACTTTGTTGCAGATTAATTTTGTGTTATTTTAATTGTACATGGATTGCGACGGATTATTTTTCTTTAATTGGAGCACTTCAGTACAGAAACTTTTTGTAAAAAAATGTATTACGCTTATTACCGCAAAGTGAAGTGTCCTTCAGTGTTATTTATCCTTGGATGTTTACTACTGTAAGTATATTGATTCTATTTTCGTGCATATCCGAATAACCCGTATTCGTGTTATAGTCTGTGTTTTGCGGAATAAACACGTTTTCTGTTGGATACAATATATGTTTCGATTTGAATTTTCCTTTTCCATAAGTCAGATCTGATTCACAATCACAAATAATATTCCCGAAGTTATCTTATTTTCACTATCTATCTATGTATCTATCTTAGAGCGTCCCCCTCGGATGCCGGAGGTCGCGGGTTCTATCCCCGGCCGAGTCATACCAAAGACATAATAATGGCACTTGGATCTGCCTCGCTTGGCTCTCAGCATTAAGATGTTAGTATTAGGACTGGTCGGCCTGGTATCAAGATAATGTGATGTTACATGTCTGCGGCATGATGCCCCAGTGCTAGAGATCGTTATAAACTGCCACATTGCAGACATCGTAGAAATATGACTGAAAAATATTAAAGCTACATTAAATATCCAATTCACTGACATCTATCTATCTATCTATCTTGGCTTGTCCATTTTTCATCTCTTTCAGACTGATTTGATTTGCCAGTTACACCTCTTAAAGTACTGTAATAAATTTTTAGTATGCGCATTTGGTTATAGCACCTCGTTTAAGGAATTCTTAGATTTGTGTGATTCTACTTGTTTGATTATTGAGATTCGGTGCAATGGAAATATTCCTTAGCCCGAAATAATTAGCCAATTACTAGGAGCAAACGTCACGGAGTTAAGTGTTAGTGAGTTTCCATAATGACACGTTTCACTTCTAGTAAATTCAGGTCAAAAAGCGCATGAACTGTTCCTGGAGAAACATAGCCCCTATTAAAAAAATCTAGTGGTGTACATTGGTGGTGTGACTGCAATAGCAGTATTTACGGTGGGAGACCGGTAAATTACACAATGAAATAAACAAGAAGGGACTCGGCAGATACCGTTCATGTCGCCATGGTGGCAACTGTGATGCAGTTGTACTGGCGTAATGTGCCTTAAAACCATGGATTGACTGGCCTAAGGTGGCGTAGTTAAAATAGTTCCCTGTGTTAGAGGATAGTTGTAGAGCTCCTACGGCGTGACCTGCTGACGGTATGGAAAGTTGATGAAGTGGGATTATGCAGATGTGCGGTTGAGAGATATTTGGCAAGTTGGGAGACCTGTGGTCTTGCATTGATTAGAGTAAAATTTATGTATAGAATGGACACGTCGGGATTAATAATTTGCAACTGAAGTTGTATAGAAGTCTTTGGAAATTTGGGGTAAACTTATGACTTCTAGCGGGAATCGCGGCAGGGTTTGACACCGCTCGGTCAAGCAAATACCCCTGGCTTGTAACAGTACTATCATAAGTTATTCAACATTAGATTATTGAAAGGGTTCTCAATATCAAAGGAAATTTCTAAGGCCAAGATGTTGTTACATTATTAAAGATACTACTTTGCGTAAGTTGTAAATAGGAATGGCTGGTTTTAGATTGCTTTTCTTCGATCATTGTAGAAAAGATACCAGATATACGGAACTATCAATATTAACGCGTCCTTTCATTATTCGTGACAAGTAGTTTTAAATAATTATCTTTTTATAAAACGGCTATGTATGTCACAATAAATATTTAAAATTTGTGATCCTTTAATCACATGTTCGACACGTGTCAAGTATGTCAACGCGGTGACAAATGGAATGATGTGAAACATAATCGGGCGATATCTCATTTCCAGAAAAATTCGGATCAAAAAGGAACGAAAACAAAATTAAAAAAGAAAAGAAAAACATATGCCGCATTTCAGTTATTTACTAGTGTATGTGAATGTCGTATGTTTACGCTTCTTTGTATTACTTGGAATGATCCTGATATTTTCAGGAGCGCATTTGTTTGAACGTTACATAATTTTTTCAAGTCTACTCAATATTTTCTAGGTTGCTGAGAAAGTGTATTTTGTGTTTACTTGCCATCTCTGACACATATTTGGTCCGGGGTTGGCATCCAACTCAAAAGTTTATTCTGCCTATATCAATAGTGTAGCAATAAATTGTATACTTCATTATAAACGGTTTCTATTTTTATTAATAAGTTCTCTAATGTCAGAAGGTGTTTTTAACGGTATCTGCCACAACGTTAGCTTAATTATTCCTTTGTATTTACTGCTTTAAGATTTCAACTTACTCAACAACTGACATACGTATAGCAAATTCGTTTACTGGTCATTTCAGTTTTGGCGGCAGGACTGCATGAGTTGATATGTTTTCGTTTCTTTTAACCTAAGATAATTAATATTTTGTTTACAAAAAATCACGTTTGTTCTAGTCTAGGATTCGGCGAATGTGGATATGTGAGAAAGCTTGCCAGTAGCTTCTCGTGGGTCGGTGGTTCTTTCCGGGGATTTCCCGGTTTCTTCCTCCACCGTTAATACTGGCCGCCATGTATAGCCTATCGTGTGCTAAAAAATGGCGTTAAGCCCCACAACAACAACAACAACAGCAAAGTAATATCGCGGATGTAATATAGTTTTATTTTCTTATAATGAGAACAAGACAATTTCCAATATTAGCAGACGGAAATGAAATGACAAAGTGTCAGGCCCCTGCCAAGAACATTGAATTGTTGCTCCCTAATATAATTGCAGTATAGCGCGGAAAGTTCAGAAATACCGCAGTGAAAGGTTTTCGTAGTGTCTTTTCTAAAGAACTTCGAGATACTAAGCATCAGCTGACGTCATTGCATTCCATTCAAAACCCAGCGATTATGAACACCAGAGGGTTAAGGCTGTAATGATGTGACGTCATGACGTGTTAATTGATGTCACGTGACTCTAACTAGCCGCCATGCAATAACAAGAGAGGAGGCAAGTAAAATCGTTTGGAACAGAGTTGTTATTGTCATTACCATCCATGGAATCAATCAGTATTAGAGATTTAGATATGTTTCACCGCTTTCACATTTGCAGTTAATAAAATGTTTTGATTATTCTGTTTTTATGTCTATATAACTTTTCGTCCTTTGAAACCTTGTAAGGTGGTACTATTCTTCCATTTTAAATCAACTATTTTATCGCGGAATAATTTTCACTAGCCATTAAGCCTACTCATTTTAAATCAATTATTTTATCGCAGAAGAATTTGCACTTCAAATTAAACTGACCCGTTTGAAATCAACTATATTTATCGCGGAATAATTTCCACTAGCCCTTAAGCCGATCCGTTTTAAATCAACTATTTTATTGCGAAAGAATTTCCACTAGCCCTTAATCTGTTCTATTTTAAATCAACTATTTAATCGAGGAAGAATTTTCACTAGAATTTAAGCCGATCCGTTTTAAATCAACTGTATTATCGCGGAAGTATTTCCACTAACCCTTAAGCCAACCCTTGATCATAATACATGAAAAATCATAGCCAGGTTAAGTGTCTTCTTTCTTTATGGCCGTGTGGTAAGTTATTTATCTGGCACCATTTTAGTACAACTACCTCAGACACTACTGCCACTTTATTTGTTAAAGATACCTTATGCAATAAACTGGATTAAATTATGACAGTCAGACTTTTGTATGTATACTGTGTTACGTGTAGGCTCGTACAATAATGACAAGAGAAAAGAGTGAAGTCAACAAGCTTTGTATATTTTAACAAAATAATTTATTTCCCTAGAAAACAATGTAAAAATTGAAAATAGGACTTAACGGTTTGTGAATATAATCTAAAATTTAATCCTAAGAATGAAAAATACAAGTCCGAGTGCTAAATAGTTCTATTACAATCCAGGTTCGAATCTCGATGACGATCCAATATGGAAGGCGATGACGTCAGATGTGGTCGTTGTACAAACTGGCAACAATTCCTCAGTTGAATCACACTTTATGTTTCCGAATAATTCCAGAATAAATTTCCACTGAATTTCTTTCTCCCAGAATTTTACACAAAAAAAAAATACACTCGTTTGGTTTTCTAGAGAATAAATTATTAAATTCCAAAAACAAATTAACTTCAAAAACAATCTGGTTTCAACAATTGAAACCTCTCCAACCCTCGAGGTTTTAAAAATACAACTAACTGAAAAACTCTCAGAAAGCGTATTGAATCCAAGCAAAATATCATCCCGTTGTCTCGTGATAGGTCACGTGGTCTCTTAGCACTTGAACAACGTAATAGAAAATATGAAATTTGTCACGTAGCAAGAACAGCCCTATCTAAGAACCAGACTCTCTCTCTCTCTGAAATAAATTTAAAAATAAAACATTGTTTATTCAGACTAGGCTGAAATGACATTGGCAATAGCCAATCGTTTTCGCGTAGTATTTAGAAATACCGCGGACCAAGGTGAACTAAAAATAATGCTAATGTAACATCTTTTACATTTTAGATAAATAGAATTACTGAAAGAAAATATCGAATCCCGTGAAAATAATCGTTACAATAGAATGTAATGAAACAAAAATAAAATTAAAAAGAATTTTAAAACTAACATACAAGCAATTTTATTACATATACGTAACGACTGTGCACATTTATTCAGGAGGCAAAATTAAAATAAAATGTACAGCAATAAATCAAATAAACAACAGTCATATAAATTCACAGAAATACTTCATCGTGATGGATATGTGAACCATGATTTCAGGTCTGACATTCGAGTATTTTTTTTTTTTTTTGGACGGTCGATTTTTTAAGCTTGCTTACAGTGACTGATGTGCAGGAGAAAATATTGCCATATTTTTGTATAAGTATGACTTGAGTTCTACTCAGTTATCATTCCTTAATGAATGTGTGGATGGGGGTGATACTATTGAGAAGATCATGGGCAGGAAACGCCTTTATCACTTGCAATTATTGCAGATAATGTTAACTCTTAATGTTAGTACTGCCTTGATCAGGGGAGACAACTAATGCTGTGACTATTCCAATACAGAAAAGTTTTCTCTCCCTTGAACGACTTCCTAAAAGATTTGAAGTTTCGAGTGGTACCTGAATGAAAATTATGTTCGCCCCACGAACGCACAGAAGTTTATCAGATTGAGAGTTTGAGTGTAAGAAAGTGATATTGAAGACAATATATGTACATTCAATGATCACACATAGATTTATAGAATTGAATAGGTGTGATATAAGGAGAGAATTATTCTCATCCAATGACCGCACACAATTAATCTTAGTAAAATCATGGTATATGAAGAGAAAATAGAATGATTCAATGACCATACACTGATTAAAAAAAACGAGGCGATATGTAATGAGAAATCGTCACCACCGATCACCCAAACGATGTTGCATGACTGCAATGTATATCGATGTGAAGGCGAACTCTTTTACGTTTATACATCTAAGAGGTGCAAAAAAAAAAAAAAAACCCCCAACTTTTCAGAGGACAGGAACTAAATGTTGAATATGTAAATATTTCAAACTCATGAAATTGGATCCTAATTAAATACAGCAGTAAAGAAATTACTAATGTTAGAATAATGAGAGAAATCGAAGTTCTACATTTAAATTCTGAAATTACACTATTATCTCTATTATCTTAAAATTCGCTAACCAGCGAAATTGTTAATGCGATAAAAATAATTCAAGAATAAGCTCTAAATAAATTAAAGAAGTAACTTATGTCTAAACTTAAAGTAGACACCCATGTCTTGCCATATTTACTCTTAAACCAGACTGGTGTACATACCCAAGGAATTTGGATTTCAGACGCTCTGTTGTCTTGTTGCTCGTGCACCGGCTTGCTGGATTCCGATTCCAACTTTTCTCGGCTTTAAATATCGTATAGTTGGAATTTAGCTGGAAAACGTTGAAAGTTGGAAGACTGTCTGTAATAAGTTGAATATTGGAGAACTTGAAAAAGTTTTGTAAAACCCATACTCGTCTTGAAAAATCTATGCTAAAAGGATAATTATTTACAACTAAAAATATATATGTAGTGAAATTTTCATCAGGTGAAAACACTTTATTGAACATTTATCCAAAATCCATTGCTGAATCTCAGTTTGGTAACACATATTGCCCTCCTTATGGGTGTACTATACTGGACCTAATCGGCGCATGCTTAGTGAACTATAAACGACAATAGCAGCGATCTGCAAAGTCTACACGTATTCACGGTTCTAATGAAGCCTGGTATTTTCTAAATAAAGACACTTATTAGTGTTAACTGTAACTGTATTTCTTCCCATCTGACCAATCTACATGCTAACAACAATCTTGTACGTAGTGTAGTAATCGTGGTGATTTTATACGTGGTATATTATAGTTTTTTTCACGAAATTATTACCTCTCTCGAGTCCATAATTCTGGACTGATTTTAATCAAGCCTGGAATACGTTTTAGGTGGTTTACCATCTTTTTGTATAAGCACCAAAGATATTTATGCCTGATGCTTTCTGTCAAAATTTGTGAAGCAGATTATCAGAAGAATTCATTAAAAGGGTTTCAATTATTTTCAATAACGGCAGACATATTTGACAACGGATCGGTGTTGCGTACAATTTTGTCCTTCTTGTCCAAGATGATATGTACCATGCTGGATGACAATACGGTATGCGATATCGAAGAGATTCGAAACAGCAATTGTTGAAGACGTTAAGACGCACGCCGAACGCAACGCCACACTTAGGTTAAGCCTAATAAAGGACTAAAACCTCAGAATATCAAAGGTTATGTGTAGACAACACGGTTGAGTGAGTCAAAAATTATCAGCAGCAGTAACAAGTTCCATATAATATGTATTGCAATTTTGACAGTTTTATATATATATATATATATATATATATATATATATATATATATATATATATATATATATATATATATATATATATAATAACGTAGGTTCTAATCAAAGAAAAACATCTGAATGAATACAATAAAGATTTCGTTTGTAGCTCAATTCTATTATAGTAATCTACTGAGTAAAGTTTGCTATAAAATAACATTAATAGTATCTTCCCAAACACATCCGGCTCTTCATTATGTTTAGTAATCGTAACCGCATACCAAGCAAGGAAATGCATCCATGTTTCAGTGAGGCAAATGCAGACGAGTTTCAGCAAAGAGTAGAGAGACAGTTCTTAGCGTGACGTCATATCTGCCACTCTTCATATACTCTTATATTAGGCACTAATAATGTCAGCTTATTTCAAAGTCATTTGAGGAAACCAGTTGTAAACAGAAGACTACAATCAAAAACAAAAGACAGGTTAAAGTATCTATCCATTTACAAAAAGTGTATATCTTCTTATGTCCACTTCACCGTATATTCCACAACATCAACGGTGCCGGTGTTTAATATAGTTTTGCAGAATTCATAATCACAAGAAAGTAGCTTACAACGTTTTGTTCTTGGATTTGAGTGCGACACAATCCGAGTCTTTCCAATTGATTAAACTTACAACAATTAAGACAATAACAGCCTATATCATGAAGTTAACAGGTTGACAGTCATTTGATAAACCTCGCGTGTCATCCCTTATTGAATCCGCCTATATGGCAAATCTCTACTCGGATGACATTAGAAGCCATCAATGAGGATCATATATTTAGGGGATGGGGTGGGATTGTGGTGGATTTTTGCATCCCATATAGCAGCTTTATGGCGCGAAAAAGAGGATCAAGTAAATAAAACAATCACTTGCATTAAAATCGATGCATAAAGAAAGAATGCCTTCATTACGATTGATCTTTAAAACTATGCGTTCCTTCCAAACGTAAGTCACAATCTTGGCTACATTTTGCATTCAAATCAGCTTCTTATGCATTCTTGATTGCCGGGTGATACATTTTTGTGGGTGTGCGCATCTTAATAAATGCAAAACTCTTCCACCAAGTTGGTTACTGTTATCTTTTCTTACACTGTAGTGACAAGTTTTCAAAGAGGGACATTCATGTTTTATGAACACATTTTTTGTTTCACATCTGTCCTTTCTATATGCAGGTTTGTGGACAATGAACAGCGGTATCAGTGGAAGCTTCTTTGCTTTTTGACCACAGTATCCTGGACTGGATCAATAAGTAGACAAGGTACATGAACCTAATCGCTAACCTCTTTCTTTCTCAACTTCAATTTTCCTGGTTGGTTCGCCTAATGGGCAGGTGGCCCAGGCCTAATGATAGAGATTTTGTACTCACGACCAGAGATTCTCAAGTTGGGTAAAGGACTAGACAAGCGACAAAGCGTAAGCAATAGCCTCTTAGCTTTCCGACAAAAGTATTCTGGATTGGATCACCAAAATGGACAAGAGACATAAAAGTTGATGAGATTGTTCATTTGCTTCGTGACCAAATAGCACAAACATAAACAGGTATAAAGATAAAGGGCGGGCACTGTGGTTACCCAGAAGAAATTACGAATTTGATTGTCAATATTACAAGCAAAAGTACTGCAATTAATTCTCTGTTGTATTACATTGTAGTAGTTTATTCAGATTACTGTATTTGTTCAGGAAAGAGCATGTAGATTTGGCAGTCTGTGAGATAACCATTGAAGATGAACTCTTGGTTTTGTTCTATCTATGGGTTTAACGACATGTTTCTGCATATGATAGACTATACATAGCGACCAATGTATATGCTGGAGGAAGAACTCGACAAATCCCCCTGGAAAGGACCACTGATCTATGAGAAGCTACTGGCAAGCTTTCTCCCATGCCCATGTTGGCTGATATTGAGACTCGAACTCACGCAGATAGGTGAGATGTGCATGATCGTTACCGGCAGGCGTCTTAGACCACTCCAGACACCCGAGGCCCTTAACATGAATTCTAAAAATATAAATGCACGTGAATAAACAAGTTATTAGATATGACCGTGTATGCGGCATTTTCGTTGATAGTATAGATTATATTACGTGCTTTTGTGATAACATCAATTTCATTAAATCTGCTCGATTTACATGTTTCCGTTGAACAGCATCCCATGTCGTGAGCCTTATCGGTATTGGAGTTTTTAACAGTCGCTCTTGCGATTCAGCTCAACCGTAAAGCAGAATGATGGGTGAAATGTGCCAAGCCTTGAAAAGGCTCTTCAGTTACAAGCATAATTAGTAGATATCCGATTGTACTCTTATTATGCAAAATACTTAGAAATTAAAACGTACCGCTCAATATATTGTATACCTTTTATTTTGGCGGCAAAATGTTGATTTAAGATGAAAGCAGATTGCCATGATAATATAAAACCAATCCAAACGACAGTCAGCAAATAGTTTGAGGATCTCAAAGGAGATGATCTTCACGAGGAAACATACGTATCTTGGACTTATTTGATTATCGAATAATTTAAGACGATGCTTGTGTTGCTTGATTGACATCGCCGCCATAAAGTTCGTCTGCCTTGGTGCGAGCGCCTCCAAAAACAAAGCAATACTAACAGGTACAGTGAATCAGTTTGATAACGCGCTGGACACGCAATAGAAAGGGTGCGGATCTGAATCCTAATCTGATCCTAGTCTGGGTCGGCTACGTGTTGTGTCCTTGGGACAACACATTGTACTTCAAAATGCCTTGGGACTTAATAACCTACTTGTGTTGCTGTGCCGTAAAGCACCGAATCAACAACTGACCTGAAAAAAGGAAGGATATCAAAGTGTTACTTCCTAAATGGGACTACAATCAAACTTATATAATTACAAATTTTCCAGTACGCTATGTTGCGCTTTTCAAAGTATCGGTTAAAACTTAAAGTGAACGGTGTTCTACAAGTAGTGTTAGATAAATAAAGATCATGATATTACTGTTTTGAACGAGCACTTGTTTAATTCTATATATTGATTAGTCAATTTAACTTTTCTTGTACAAGAAAAGTTTCCTTTCCCTTAGGAGATATATATTTACAATATTTCGGATATACGCGTATATTTTTCTGAAGTGTTAAATTCATTCTGTGTCTCCACCCTTTCTCGCGTTTGAACCCGTCCAGGTCAAATGTTTACGGAAACCAGTCCCATAGCCATGTGTTTGAGATGCGTTTCCTGTCGGCCATCATCTATCAGCTGTCAACCATCCTAAGAGGAGATAACTCCCCTCAAAAGCTCTAAGGCTAAATCTTCCAACTGCTTCCCAGGTGGCACTCTCGCTTCTCTCAATAACGATATTTTTAATGGCTATTTTCAACGAGAAGATTTCCAAACTGACCCTTTTGCTCTGACTCCGCATTTCAAAAAGTTTGAAAAGGTGCAACACGGTATCGACATTAAAATGCACAAGTCACAAAATACACCTTGTCGTCTCTAATGCGTGCAACTTTTCATTGAAATAGAACGCAAAATGATGACGTGTATGACATCTAAAATGAGGCTGATCACCTGGTCAAACATCCTGTACAACTGTGCAGGACTCGTTGTTATAAACGTCAGCAGCGTACGATCTGGCAACGATGAATTTTCATCGAAGGCATCCAACCACTTCTCATTTGTTGTACGGAAATTATATTCGTGTTATATTAGGCCCCCCTCGACATCTCTCTCTCTCTCTCTCTCTCTCTCTCTCTCTCTCTCTCTCTCACACACATACACACACATACACACACACACACACACGCACACACACACACACACACACACACACACACACACACACACACAGAGCTGTATGCTTCATGAAAAATGGATATATTTATCTCGCCAAAGATAAAATCAAATTTTTTTCATAATTTGGTTGGTCAATTACGTTCCAATCTGAAGAGGATGTTTCCTGTTGCACGCGTTATCTTCATAAAGCAGATTGTTTATTCACAGCAAACAGTGTATGTTAAACACTAAACCAAACAAACAATTAAAAGAGATTCAGGTTAACTCATACGCATCTTAATGTCGGCCTCTCCAGCAAGAATCCAAGACGCTTTAAAAACAAATGTTTTATCTTTGAGCATTTATGTGATGAAACTTTAGCTGCCAAATTCACTGACTGAATTTAGTGAGAGTGAGTTCCGCTTCATATATTTTACATGCTTGAGGTAGCTGTCGCCTAACTTCAGATAGTTCCCAAGTGCTGTCGGGATACTTCGTTTGACCATACCCTGCACAATCTGTAATACTTATAGTAACACTGAGAACACATAAGATTCTTCTCACTTCCTTTGTAATGTTTGCAAGTGTTTCCAGTGTAATAAATAATTACATGTGCTATCAACAAAATATATCAAAATTCAGTCAAAAAGTGTACTACACTAAGATAGGAGAGAAGGAAAGTTCTACCCAAGACTATTCGGAATGACTTGGGATTGTTCCATGCCTGGCAAGAATTAACAATAATGACTCAGCTTTCCGAATAGCGTTGTTTCGGGCCGAACTGACAATAGGAAACAGTAAACTGTGGTCTCAAATAAAATGAATCACAATTTCTCTCGATATCAGAGTTAACTCGGAATTCTCCTATTGCTGAATTAATTGTTTGCAAATGTTTCGTCCTGGATTTTCTGCAGCAGTTATTTTATTTGTTGGGAAACTATTAATTATGTTCCGGTCATGTGGAGAGTAATATCACAAGAAGGAACCATGCATTGCAGTATAAACCATCATACAGCACGTACTTGTAAATTAAGGGTACCTTCTCCGCCTCCAAATATTAAATTTCATTATCATATATATATATATATATATATATATATATATATATATATATATATATATATATATATATGTGTGTGTGTGTGTGTGTGTGTGTGTGTGTGTGT
>JAECUM010025204.1:0-21928 GCA_016617855.1 Megalonaias nervosa | reverse complement strand
CCAGGGAAAATAATTACTTAGAAAGTAGATAAAGTACAGCTACCACCACCAACAATACACATGTTGATCTACATACGTACGAATGCACAACTCTTTCCAGCACAGAAATACCTTTTCCATAAGGTATTAGAAACTCTGTAAGATGTTATGACGCAACTCTCAGCTATGACTGACCACGACTATGACTACCACTATGACTGAACTTTCTTACCGATAACTAAGCATATAAAAGAAATTAATACGTCGTTTCATGTACACACGCACGAGATACACGTGTGATTTCGCAATCCATCTGGACATTACGAAAGCCTAAACAAGCATCAGCCAATCATCTACATAGCTACTGCTAAATGTTTACTTGCGACGAATTTACTATCATACAAAGCTCGTGCTTACACGAGTCACATTTACGTTTTAAATAAATACGATGTTTCTAACATACTATTACACCCATGCAAACATAATCATCATAATAATAATAACTACATTTAATGATGTAAAAATAAATTAAAAATGAAACAAAGAATTAGAAGAATTTAAATTTTAACACATATGTAATTTAACTACAGGGTCGTAACAATATAAACATATCGATGACGGGAAGTTTTTCTATTAGGCGGGAAAGATTAACGAATTAGGATTAGTAAGTAGTATACAATCTGCAAATTCTGCCACACTTAGCCTTTATTTAAATTTCAACAAATAGTTTCTCTGATAGTTGGATCTTTTGAATAGGTTACTGTTTGAAATTATTTGTTTGCCATGTGTGTGTGAGTGTGTGTGTGTGTGTGTGTGTGTGTGTGTGTGTGATTTGGATTTTTTAACGTAGCTTTAACAATTTTTCAGTCACATCGATACGATGTCTGCAGTGTGGCAGTTTATAGTGTTGTATAGCACTGGGGCATCATGCCGCAGACATGTAGCATGATGTCCCACCCAGTCACATTATCCTGACACCATGCCGACCAGTCCTAACACTAACCTCTTAATGCTGAGCACCAAACGAGGCAGCTGCTAGTACCATTTTTATAACTCTTTGGTATGACTCGGCCGGAGATCGATCCCAAGACCTTCTGCCTCCGAGGCGGACGCTCAAACCACTAGGCCACCGGAGCGGTCTTGTTTGCCTTATTAACAATGTCTTCGTGAAATGATTTAATATCTTCCATCCTTTACCGCTTTATTCAAATTTTAATTAGATTTTCTACTTCACTCATTGAGTTTAGCCTCAGCCAAAGCATTACACCTATCTTAAATAAAGTGAAGCTTGCTACATACACCATAAATACATGTGTTTTATACTATGTACCACGTGTTTATGTGCTATTTTCAACAAAATTTAATTATATCATTTTCATTTAAAAATTGTAGTAAATCAGAATCCGGTAGATATTTCACAATTTCGCTCATTTAATACAGTGCGAATTCAGCTAGTTTTTGTTTAATTTCCATCAGTCTCATTTCTATTTTCCAGAGAGGTTTTGATGGGTGGGTGGGTAACCCGTGGTTGGTGTTTTCAACGTTAACAGACCGCCACCTACTGCTACTTCACCTGGAGCTTCATTTCTTTTTTTGTTGGTTGTTTTTTCAATAATGATATATGTCACCTGATGAACATGAATTTTATTATTGAGATGATCATGAATTTTATTATTGAGTTTCACTGGGTATCTAAAGTGGGATGGTATACTCCCTCGTGCTTCTAAAATAAGTGCTCCTACGCGCCATGACATTTCTATATGCTCTGCGTATAGTTCTATGAAACATTTAAAATTAACGATAGTTTGTAATTTTAATAATGTCTTTGATGTTTTTGACTGAAGTTTTCCATTCCAGCACAAGTCTTTAACAATATAAATATTTATGTCTTGTGATATTTTTTATTCATTGTTTACAAATTTTATTATTAAAATGCAAGTTTAAATTTCCGCAAGGTAATGTGTCTACATTTGTTTTAGTCTACGTAATCCTTCACTTACCCAGATAGCGTATTAATACCGTCTCTAATTAGTTGGTTCTTTTAGCATTAATATTGCCTTAATTGATTCGTTTTTGTTTTCAAAAATTCTTTGCTCGATCGATTAATCCTTCCTAGAAATAAAGTAAATGTACCAGAACATCAAAACTTTATTAAACAAAAAATACAATAGTGAAATAAAATAATAAAAACGTTCGTAAAATAAATCTTTAATTTTGCCTGAAAATATAAATAAATATTCACCATATCAAACAGCTTTAGCAAAGCGATTAATGTATTCTAAACAAATTAAAACAAAATTATAGTTGAATAGATCATCTTTATTTGCTTTTAGCCTATTGTTCATCAACATGTATATACATATACGTTTAAATTTATTGCAAACATTAATGGTGATGTAACTATTAAATGCTGTAGAATCTAAGGTTGTAGTATAAACTAAATGTTTCGCAGCTACACCGTTCTGTTCTGCAGCTTTACTTTGAACAACCTGATTTCGTATAGGCTTAGCCGCTCTGCTCTGTAGAGGTTCCTCGGTTGTGCTCCACACATTATGATTGTATGAATTTGACACATTGTATAAGCTTGGCCCATGTGTTAAGTTTGAATCTGACACATTGTATAAGCTTAGCACACGTGCTGAGTTTAATTTCACACATCGTATAAGCTTAGGCCATGTGTTAAGTTGAATTTGACACATTGATAAGTTTGTAAATCCGACGCTAACTAGCAAAGGTTTATATGTGAAGAGATCTAAACAATGTCTTTTCATTTTTATCTTTGTTCAAAACCCCTTTGTTGCCGTCCTTCATTTGTTATCCTATTCTTATTTCTTGAAGCATAATCAGGTTTTTAAAACTTTCCTAGATATTTTCTCTCTTGGTAAGCAAAGAGCCTTCTTGTTTTGTATTGTTTTAGTCTTTTATTGGTTAGGCAATATATGGAATTTTTTCTATTATATTATGTGTTTCTTGCCGGCTTTCATAAGCCTTTGCTCAACAGCATTTATCAACTCTAGTTGTTAAATATTTTCTTTTAATCATTCATCGATAATAATGGTTTTTGTACGACTTTAATTCACTTATTTCCTTGGGGCATGTATTACACTTGTTCCTTGTCAAATGAGAGAAATAAAGGCACTCTATAGGCAGATCACCCATACAGAGAGACAAAAGGAAATTACAAGGTATGCATTTGTTAGCAACTTGCGGCCAGGGAATAATAAGTACCGTTTTGTTGAATATTTAAAAAAAAAACTATTTACAAAATAAATCACTGCTGAGATAAGTGTAACTGGGGCTGCTTGATGATTAGGAGCCTATGTGTTACAGGATCAAATTAGTTTGTAGAAAATGATTTGGACATAAACTTCCACTCGAAGTCTATTAATGTGAAGATGGATTGAGGAGATGCTACAGTGTACAAATAAACCAAGCTCAATGAGAACAAAGGTAACAACAGCAAAAGGTAAAACTGTGGTATAATTCATGTGTGCAAAGAAATTACAACTTCATTCTGTGAAATTACATATCAAATCATAACTATATGTGAGAGAAAGTCTGAAAAAGTTCATCGTGATTCAAATTTTTTTAATTTCAAATGTAACTAAATTAAAATGTTTGCTCTTTAAAATACAGCAATTTTCTCCGATGGACGATGAATTTTCGACGACGTCTTACGTGACTGAACAAAGGTTGAAGGAACATGGACGAATATCAAATACGATGAGGCCACAGAAATTCCAACGAAGGCAAAACAACGATAAAATGAAAAAAAAAATGAAGAAAATCATCCATGCTCAAAGCGGACTTATGAGATCGTTACAGCGAAGCAAATCACAACATTGTAAACAGCTAAGCGAATCTTGTATTAGATCCTTTTAACAAATAGAACGAATGCAAGAGGAATTTCAACGACGAAGGAAATAACAGAAAAGGCAAGAGCGGTTAAGAGAGGGTGAATATTTGGGACTGGCGATAGTCACTAAAGAGACGAAGACAAACAACGAAAACTACTCGAATCATATTATATTTATTGACATATAACACTAATATAGTCCGAGTTTCCTCTGACCCTTGCCATCCCATTTTTGATATTTGGACATTTATGTTGATTTATGTTGGGGTGTAGGGTCAGAGTCCATTGCCTATATAAAAGTTGGAATTCGCCGACACCATTTGGTGTCGGCATAGGGTAGCCGCTTACTAGCCGGCCTAGCAAACTTTAACGACCTTTCATCGAGATATACCTGCATGAAATCGATAGGAATATGATTTATTTTCTCAGAAATAGCGAGTGTAGCATTCTTTATATCTATGACGTTCCAACGAAATTCCGTTGGTATTCAAAATAAGTTCTAACACTGAATGTGTTGATGTGCATGTAGCCTCGAACGTGCTAATGTGCCAGTGGCCTGAATTATGATGATGCACCAACAGTCTTTTCAGTGCATCACAATAACACAATCCACAAATGTTCATGTCTGAATTCGCTACACTCTCGTATTCTTGACTGCCTGCGATGTCTTCGTTTTTCATAAATATGTTTAAACCCGATTAACCAGTCGCTGCGACCGCATGTAGGTATACCTCCATGAAAGGTCATTAAAGTTTGCTAGGCCGGCTAGTAAGCGACTACCCTATGCCGACACCAAATGGTGTCGGAATTCCAACTTTTCGATAGGCAATGGACTCTGACTCTACACCCCAACATAAATGTCCAAATATCCAAAATGGGGTGGCAAGGGTCAGAGGCAACTCGGACTAAACACTAATAATGCACTCACACATTCCCACTAACACTACCTCTCATGACGACAAGTCAAATAAAATAAATATAAACTGATTCAATTCTGCTATTCTGATTCAATTCTGCTATTCAATTCTCTTAATTGTACAGTTCTATTATTGCACTACAATTGGAACTCCCCAAAGTCAATATTTCCGCTTGTATCCTGGTCCGAATATCATTCCACAGTTTAGCTCCATCAATTTACACAATTTTTCCGTCCATAAGTCACCAATACACAACAAGTAAACGTGGCCACAACTGAACACTATTCACTGTTCCGATTCTTTGCTTCCCTTCTGATATTTCCAAATTTTCCCTCCAACGGCCAAAATGCTCGATGGGGCCCTATGGAAACGTGCACTCCCACTTCCAATCTATTCTTCACCGGCGTAAATGCTCGGCGAGTCTTTGGGGTCACACATCCTCTTTCTGCACTGAGAATCCATCCTTCACCGGCCACAATGCTTAGTGAGGGCTGCATGGGAACACACACACACACACAGTCTCTTTCCCGCCTGCCTGACAGCCTATCTGCACGCTCCTACTCTTCTGTCTCTCTGACTAACTGTTTTATATTCTCAAAACACATCAACGTATATATGACAGCTTGCTCTCCAGGCAGCACGGGTATCTTGCATGAACACGTTTTCTCCTTAAAATCGCAACGTCAGTATAGCTCATTGAGTATAACCTATGTTTACTATTGGCAACATATTTCACCGAAGCTGTTAATTTGACGGGTTTGTGTGACATTCCTCCCCACTTTAGAACAACAAACGGGTCCTGTTCGGTGACACCGGACCAATTCACACAAACCATAATACACAGTTATAACAATCTATCCTCATCCATAGAGAATTCACTTCCAAACAGAATAACCTAAATATCTTTGAACTTGTTCTCTTTCGCAGAGTCCCTTATAACGTTGAGAACTCAAATGATCTAATATATTTACGTTCATGGTGAGTTCCGTCCATGAATAATTTAAATGATTTATACATAATACCCATTCATACTTTCCTCTCAGACATATATAGTGAATATTTAATAAACAAAAATAAACATCAATACATTAAGTAAAAATGCTAAGAATTACGTATTATTATATGCTCATTTTTGTCTCCGTTAAGTTTGCATTGTCAGAATCCTTCAATATTTTAGGATATTGCATTCACGTTCACTTCATATTGCACTCACGTGTGCCCAGTAGAGTATTAGGAACTACTTTGTAAACAAATCATGTACACTCACGTAGTTTTGTCGGATGGATATACTGCACTCTCAAGGTCGTGCAGTATTTCCATCCGAAAAACTCGTTCATATTTTCCCACACAAATGCAGTAACCTATAAATATAGCAGTTTAAGATATAAACATTATAGCCGTCCCAAAATATATGTTTAGAAATTCCATTAACACCGGAACTTAACTTTCAATGCTAAGATAAAATTTGATAATTGACACTGTCATAGCTTTTGCTTATGTATTTATTTCCTTCTGGAATGGACATAGCTTTTGCCTATTTGTTTATTTCCTTCTGGGCAACGAGATAATATCTTAAATTCCGAATGGTTATCTTCCGCCGATCTATAATTGCAATACTGACATACTCAGGTTGTTGTTGAACCTCTTTCCGTTCATTATATTTCTTGCGTATGTTAATATAGAATATCAATATATGAAACAATTAAGTATTTGATTAAGTATAGGGGAGTTAGTGACAAGGACTGAACATAAGCATTGAACCAATGAAAGGAAAGTTCATAAACAAATTTGCCTCAATGGGTTTAACAAAATAGCATGTGAACGTAAAACAAAATGATAACAAAATGCTTCTTTCGATTAGCATGATACCAATAGCTGCGCAGAAGTACGTGGATTATAATGAAACAATTAAAATGACAATGAATTAGATAAGTCTTAAATCTACTTGTGATGTACATTGCTCACAGTAACCTCAATAATTCAGGCATATGTCGATACATTTCTGTTAAGACTTAAATGGGCAGGAAACAAGCCAATCAAATAGAAGAAAGTTATAAAATATAGCAGATGACAACGATACATGCACATTTTAGAAGCTGATCTAGACGTATCAAATAGCTCACATGACTATTTCAAGGACTATACTCTTGTATCGTAAGATGATAGCCCTTCTCAAAGAAATATCAAAACGTCAAAAAAATTCCGAAAATTTAGAGGACTTGAATGGAAACTAATATCTAGCCAGATTTTCTGGTTGTCAGAAATGGCAAAGACAAAGCGTAGCACTAAATTCTGAAATTGCACTGCACTTTAGGGGAGACAAAATAAACCGGAAAAATTTTTCAGAAAAAATTACCAAGACTTAAATTAGTACTTAATTACTTAAACTCATACCGACCTTCGTGGAAACTGAATAACTATATGTAAAAAATTAAAATAAGACGGACAAGAAAGTAAAACCACATTTCTAATCCAGCTCACAACATATACAATCCAGCATCCGTTTTGTTTAATTCTAAGCACACCAGATATACAATCTAACACCAACTGTTTTAATACAATCCAGCACCTACTTTTAATTACAATCAAACACATCATATATACTATCCAGCACACCATCTATACCATCCAACATCCCAATACCATTCAACATCCTTTATACACACTATCACAAGCGTCCTATGTTCGCTTTGGGCGTAAGGGAAGGAGCCGAAATCAAATAAAACCTACTATCACTCACATAACAAATATACTATCAATTACACCCCATAAAATACTATCCATTACACCATCTATACCAGTGGTTCCCAAACCTTTCAGGGCCATAGTCCCTTTGATTATCCTCAGCGCCCCCCTACCTTACCCCGTAACAAGCATTATTCAGCATTAGCCCTCCCCCCAGTAATCCCATTGCCCACTTTGGGAACCACTGATCTATACCATCCATTATCCCAAACACTACCTAAAAAATGCCCTGTGATCACTTAGAGTGTAAGAGAAGGAGCTGAAAGCAAACAAAACATATTCTCACACATCCTACCTACCATCCAACACCCCATAAAATACTATCGATTAATCGATTACATCATCTATTCCATCCATCACCTCCACACACTATCCAGAAAACGTCATGTGTTCGCTAAGAGTGAAAGGAGGAGATGAAAGTAAACAAAACATACTCTCACACTTCTTACTTACCATCGAACACTTCATAACAATAGTATCCATTACACAATCTATACCATCCATTTTCCCACACACCATCCAAGAAACGCCATGTGTTCACTTAGTGTTTAAGAAAAGGATATATGAAAGCAAACAAAACACACTATCCATCACTCCAAAAACTACGATCCATCACACCACCTATATCATCTAATATCCCAATATCATCCAACACCCCTCACACACACACACACACACACACACACACACACACACACACACACACACACACACTATCACAATCGCCCTGTGTTAGTGTAGAGTGTAAGAGAAGGGGATGAAATCTCACAAACCTGCTATCCCTCACACCACAAAAAAAACTGTCCATCACACCAGCTATACCATCCAGCATATCATACTCACTATCCAAATTGCCTTGGGGAGAAGCAGATGAAATCTCACAAAATATACTATCCCTAACACCACAAACGAAACTATTCGTTACACCGCTACACCATCCAAGATCCCAATACCATCCAACGCCCAATAAAAATACCACCCATTACATCATCTATATCATCTTCCGCAGTTTTTCGCAGTCTCCACTAGAGTCTGGGACATTTTGGTAATTTCAGCACTACTTTTAGACTAAACCAATTTAATCTAACGTTCCGGGATATGTTTAGTCTCTGTTAAATTCTGGGACAATTTCATAATTGTAGCGTTACTTTTAGTCTCAGCGATATGAATATTAATGTTCCAGATTTTCTCAGTCTCCGCTACAGTCCTGGACAATGTTGTAATTTTAGTACTACTTTTAGTCTGAGCATATGTAATCTAATGTTCTGGGATATGTTTAGTTTCTGTTTAATTCTGGGACAATTTTGTAGTTTTAGTGTTACATTTAGTCACATCCATTTTGGCATTGGTCTTTTCCTTGATTATTGCTATATATAGCATCGTTACAATTAGGCAAATTTATGAACGCCGCCACCATAATTTCAGGTCTAGGTAATGCTTTATTTATAAATATCGGATACAAGAATATAGTCATTATGCAACAGGTACCGAGTACACACGTGTGCAGTCTGAGGTCAGACACTTCTAACAATGTTACTATGTAGCCATAATTGAAGCCAGCCACTTGTAACACTGCTCCCATTGCCGTGACCTCCTGGGTTTCAATGGTCCCATCCATGATAACTAGCAGCAGAGAGGGTGAACCCTACAACTTTCTAGAGACCTTATTTTTGAAAATTAAGGGTTCCCTGAAAAAAAAGAAGTTTTTGCTTTAATAATGAAAACTTCTTTAATTGACCAGATTTTTTCACAATCTGGTCACGTGCGTATGTCATTCACCCTCTCTGCTGCTATGATTTTTATCCAAAAATTGTATTAAGTCCGTTGCGATATCTTGACCTAGGATCATGTAAAATTATCGTTACAAAACCAAAGGGAGCAGCTTGTGCTTTTGAAAAGAAATTTTTAAATTTATTCATGTCCATGTCGCCTGAACACCAAGTATAATAAATATTCTGCAGCGTATGATTATCTACGCCATTAAATACAACTAAAACGTTACAATTATCTCTGATTACTTTTGGAATTTGTGTATATCTCTGTGTAACATAAATCACGTCTCTATTTTTATGTCTACCTCGTGAAAATATTCTAGCTGGATTTGATTGTTTGTCCAGCATAACATCATCATACACTACTAAATTATTAATGAATCCATCCAAATCATCTACAGATGGCGCTTCATCAATATCAGTAATAAAGTCTATGACATTGTCTTCATGTAACGATTTTGCGTTTTCATTAAAATCTTTAAGTACTTCGTAACATCGCTGATCATCTACAGATGGCGCAACTAAATACAATTTATCCCACTTCAGCCATCGCATTATTAGATTAAGCAATAATTGCGTCTTTCCACTTCCAGATGGGCTTATTATAATCATTCTGATAGAATTTGGTAACGCTGGATGGTGCTTTACTGGCTCTTGTTTTCGTGTCGCAGAAAAGTCAATTATATCCATATAATTAATAATATGAGTCTATATTGTGTTCGATGCAGAGCACCTACCGATACTACTGAATTAACGACAGTAACAACAAAAAATAAAAGACGTGCACTTACAGGCAAGTGTGTGAAATGTGGTACCAAGAAATATAAATTTGTCTCCATGACTAAGTCAGGAACAAAGACAGGTGGGGGTGATATAGCCGCTTCGTTAGGAAAATTACCAGGAACTCCGTGGGCTAAATACCCTGGTGAGAAACATTTACCCGGATATAATTATTGTGGCCCAGGAACTCGTCTCGATATCAGACTCGATGATCAAGATCAACCAAGACCCGGAGAGTATCCAGTAAATAAGATTGATCAAGCATGTCACGTTCATGATGTCGCGTATAAAAGTAAGGATTTGCAACACCGACATCTCGCGGATGTGAAATTGATTCACGCGTTAAATTCTATACCTAATAAATCTCTCAGAGAAAAATTAGCTAGTTTTCTAGTAAAAACTGCTATGAAAGGTAAACTAGTGTTAGGGGCTGGTAATTAATTATATAACTATCATAATGGAATCTGTTTATTATTCCCCGAGAGGATTTTGGAGAGGTAAAGCAGCGATTAGTAAACTCGCCGAAGCAGCAAAAGTTTCACGTGATGTCGCTGCATCATGGTTAGCACGACAGGCAATATGGCAAATCTTCCTAAGTCCACCTAAAAAAATTCATTACGCGCATTTTGATGTTAGTGTCCCTAATGAAGTTCATCAAGCGGATATACTGTTTTTACCACACGATACCATTAAAACACGTGGACGAAAATCACGCACATACAAATACGCGTTAACTGTCGTTGACATTGCTAGTAGATATAAAGAAGCGGAGCCATTATCAACGAAAACAGCATCCGAAGTTGCATCTGCGTTCGAACGAATTTATCAACGTGGTGGTCTACGATTGCCACGGTTATTACAAGTTGATCCCGGTAAAGAATTTCTTGGAGTAGTATCATCGTTGATGAAGAAATATAATGTTAAAATCAGACGAGGACATACCGAAATTCATCGTGATCAGGCAATCGTTGAACGATTTAATAGAACACTTGCCGAGCGGTTATTCGGATATCAATACGCAAAGGAAATATCTACTGACTTTAAAGATAGATCTCGTGAATGGGTTGCAAGATTACCGAGTGTGATAGCTGCGTTGAATAATGAAATTACTCGTGCAACTTCCATGAAACCTTCTAATGCGATCAAAAAAAAATATATACGCAATGGCTACGGACAACGACATGAATCTTTCTCTCAACCAGTATTAGGTAATGTTACAGTTAGATATTTATATGAACCCGGCGAACTTGAAGGCGGTAAAAAAAGAGCAACCGATCCTATCTGGAGCGTAACTACACATAAAATTTCTAGCGTGGTTAGATCCACTGGTAGACCTCCAATATACAGACTAGATTCTACTGCCCCTCAACGTGGATTTGTACGTGAACAATTACAAGTAATTCCTGAGGATACGCAATTATCACCAAGCTCAATTTTGTAAACGTCCAGAGCCTCGACGTCGATTACACTCAAGACAAGTCAGCATTACATTTTCACGTGTGTGACCGAGATCACTATTAATTCTGCCTACGGTAAATTGTCTTGGATTCGAATACTGCCATGACATATTACAGTTGCAACTTGTGCAATGATTATTTTGTAATTGTTTTAGTTTTATAATAAATTCAATATCAATATCAAAATCACGATTATTTTTTTTGTCACACTGCTTATAACCAGATAGTTTTTTTCTTATTACGTCATTATTAACAATTTGATCATTATTTTCTATAAAATTCATAATAACCCTATGTAGTTGAGATATTCTCCTGACTCGAGATACGGCGAGATAGACTAAATTTGACCACTCGATCCGATCATCTACAATCCAGATTTTAGTATCAGTTATAGTTAATCCTTGTGACGAGTGAATCGTTATAGCGTATCCTAACACCCACGGTGATTTATTCATACTCAGCGCATTCTCAACGACATTAATATCGACTAAAATAATATCATTCAAGACAAGATTCTGTACCCTTGGTGGAACCAAGACACCTGGTATTTCAACTTCAATATTCTGTCGTCGAGTATCTGCTGGGCGATAACACAAAGGTACAGGTAGATCTGAAAATTTTTCTTTATGTAACAAAAATAATTTATTCTGTAGTTCATCACGAACTATCTTTCTACTCGCGACTATTAAATCAGTGGGATTCCATAAAGTCCAAAATTCATTCATAGAAGTCTCTGGAATTACTCCTCGCATTATCTCACATTGTACTCTGTCTGGTTGAAGTCTGATTAATTTTTTAAATTCCTTTAGCGGTTCATCGATAGCTCTATGGTCATCATGTATTTCTTCATAATAATTTACGTTATTCTTTAACCATTCATGTGGAGACTCTCCAACAAAAGGTGGTGGTTGACCATGATCGCCGCACATAATCACAGCAGTATTCTTCAATAACAACCAATCAAGAAATGTTTTTAGTGTTTCTAACGACACCGTGCATATCTCGTCCCATATAATATATTTAGGTATATATTTTTCACCCATCCGCGATGGAGTCCATAAGTCTCCGCACCATCTAAAGAAACTGTGATATGTACACGATTTTACTCCTCGTTGTTTTATTTCTCTAGCAAGTTTATGTGTAGGTGTCAAAACAATTATATCCGAATTATTATTTATAAATAAATTAATTACACGAGTTGTTTTACCTGAACCACCACACCCATTAAGATAAACGGTCTTATGTCTAGATACAGGATCGTACACAGATGGTGCAGATGACTTTAATATTTGATTATTATTTCTGTAATATATCTCCATAATTTCAACATCCGCAGATTCAGAATAACTAAATATATTTTCTTGTTTTATTCTCCATGTTCCCCATTCACCATTACCGAGTTTTAATAAATCTTTATATTTTTTATGTACATAAAATGAATCCGTAGCGACTCTGACAGCGTGATGAGGAAATTTATTTATCATCGATAGTAGGTTTATCGAAACATAAGCTAACATCGAAGATCTTAAATGAGTAAACTGCGGTGACTCGCCATCAAGGTAGCTCACAATGGTACCTAGTTTCGTTCCATCTGATAAATAAGCATTACATCGGTTTATAAACGTATTTTTCTCAGTTGTATCAGCGATTATAAAATCTAGTTCAGCATCGTCCATAATCAATCTTGTACACGCTCGTTTATAATCGTATGAACCACCTTGAGTAAATTTACCGATTATCTTTCTACCGAGATCTTTTGCAAATTTCTCATCGTACTCGTTTCTGCATTTATTTATTTTAATAATATGATCTTCATCAATATCAGGGAATTCTTTTCTGGTATCATCGATATTAAATCTGTTCGGTTCTGGTAACCAAACTTGCTTCTGTGAACTATACGATATAATCGCTTCAGTTACTCTCAACGATATTAAAAATCCAGCATCAAGCATATATCGCAATAGTACTATCGGAACCCAACATCGCTCTGAAAAATGTCTTCCAAACCAAGCATAAGTAATCGGATGGAGATTTTCTGCAAATTCGAATAATTCTACATGAGCAAATCCGGTTAAGTCAAAATCTGGTAAATGTCCGTTTATCGCAACCCTGGTCATGTCATGTGTAGGATGTCCGAATCTCTTAAAGTACTTAGAACATACTCCATATCCAAGAAAACTCCCAGGATAACACGCTACCATATCAACCGAGATAACATCACTATGGTTGTATTTGGTGTTCCATAACCCACCGTGACCATATTCTATACAGCTTTTCTTGACATCTTCAAGGAATTCCGATCGTGTCGTTTTCCATGAATTTTTCTCCTGAGCGAAATGGGCAGCAACCGATGGTACGGTAAAGCAGTTATTCAGTAATTGTCCAACTATGACATCATCAGAGGTATATTTCAATGCAAGATGTTCCATTTCTTCATGAAGAGATTCTGTACGATAAATATCACCGTTAGGCCGTACAAACTGATCGTAATGATTATATTCCGAACTCTGAAATAACCAAACAGACACAGGGTCGCTTTTGCTGATATTTTTAATAAAATCAAATATATCACCGTTATAAAACTTAACTTTTCTATCTCGTGGAAATATCGTTACAGCATTAGTCCATGCATGTGCATTATGATCAACGATTGTTATAGGGTTTCCATTTTTTATATATTTTGGTTCGTATAATATCTCTCCGGTTAGTGTTTTTACTGTTATTGGAAATCTTAATAACTTTTCTAGTTCAGCAACATCCTTAATAGATGCACCAGCATCTTTAACGGACTCTGCCCATTTGTTTATTTTTTTATGTCTTAAATCAGTTAAACCATTACCACGTATCGCATTTGTAAAATGTTCTGTAACTCGTTCAGCTACGCAGTTTATTCTTGATATTTTCATCGGTTTCAGATCCGTAACATTAGGTTTATCATTCAGCGGAAATATTCCATATACAACTGCAGTTGCTGGATAACTCTGTATATAATAGGGTTTATCAATGCCAGTAAGTATTCCGGGCTTAGATTTATTACTTAAAAGAACAATATTACCCCCGGGCTGCACACGGACTGGATCACGCTTATCACGAATAATCCAAATATCTTCTTCTGTATTTACAATAAATTTTATTAAAATAAAATATTTTTGATTATCAAGGTGATTAATAATTACTTTTCCTCGTTTGTCATTCATCATATTAGTAACATTTCCAACTCTGAATGTTGACCATGCATGAACTGCACCATCGTCACGAAATTCCTTTTTTGCTTCACGAATACGTTCGATTACCATTAATGCCAGATCTTGCATCGAATTACTGAGTTTATATTCTGATAGTCTGTCAAGGTCAAATCTAGCAGGGGAAGGTTCAATAACGGATAATTCCTCCATATTATAATTAGGGCAAGTATATATTTAATTGAACATTAATCTTTTGTATATGATTGAAACACAAAACAAATGTGCTTGGCTCAAAATTGGATATACTTCTACTTGTAATAAATCATGCGTGAATGAATATTGTAGTTATCATATGCAATGTGTCAGAAATGGAAGTCTAGGACCAAAACCGTGTATTGTGTGTAGTGCTGGAGTGCGAGGAAAAACTCAACTGTGCGCGCAATGCGGTGGTAAAAAATACAGAGAATTAAAACGATATTATGACAAAAAAAATAACGCTGACTCTCCTATAAAAACCGAAGAAGATTATTTGGCTAGATTTTCAAAAAAAAAAATAATGATTTAAACAAATAGTATTATATATAAATGGAACAAAATGAGTTTGTGTCACATCCAATCCTTACCAATTATGAAGCATCTCGAGAAGGTGTAATCAGACACTGCAGATTGAAAAAACCAGTAGGTAGTATTAATAATACTGGTTATCTTGTGTTTACTGCTAATGGCAAGAAAAATTATTTATCAAGTAGATTCATATTCGAATGTTTTTTTGGAATAATCAAAGATGGATATGTGGTTGACCACATCAACGGCAATAAGCTTGATAACTCACTTGGAAATCTACGAATTACTACACAGAGTCAAAATTGTAAATCCGGAAACACTGGTGGCGCACGATTTGCAAGATCTGTTAAATCTGTAAATGTGGATGGTGAAGAAATTGTGTTCAAGTCAATTAATACTGCTGCCAAATATTTTGACATAGTACCACAATCAGTACAACGTGTCGCAGAAAATATACAAAAATCTTCTTTTTCCAAAATATATAATCAGCGGATAGTATTTGAATATGTCTAACTCTCTATTCTTACAAAAACAAATAGTTCGACTCTGTTAATTTTCCCAAGGATTTTGTTTAGCCATAATTACAGTCACTGACTCTGTCAGGGGTTCACCTTCATCGCTCTCAGCATTGACAGAATCAGATAGCATAATCTTTCTTAATTGCATTACACGATTATCCATAATCTTTTTTCTTTCGTACTCGTGAGATAGTTCGGATTTAATATTTTCGATAGAACGTGCAAGAGGTGCAAATAGCTTTATCTGATTGTCGTTTACCATGGCTAGTGATTCAAGCATGGATTGATAAATTAATTTTATAAATCTGTAGTTTGAAGATAATGTATATTTATTATCAAATTTTCTCTGTTGCAGTAATTCAAAATCGCACATGATTTTCTGAGGGTCGAGATTATCAGATATTTTTATTCCGTTATGTTTTAGTGTTTTAATAGCAGAAATAATATCATTGATGTTTTCATGGTTCATTATATATATATATATATATATATATATATATATATATATATATATATATATATATATATATATATATATATATATATATTATATTTAATATAAAAATAAACAAAAATATACAGCGCGGGGTGACATTCGGTCTACCATTCCATAGTTGTATCAGATAAACCTAATGAGGTTCCGAATCTTTGTTTAGACATTTACCCCCAAAGAGACCCCTAAATATCCGTAACCGAAACTTTAGAGGCTCAGAGGGTTGTCTGTACGTGTAGGTCTTATTTTGTGACCAATCAGATTCTGTTTATTGTTGCCTTACAAGAATTCCTAGATATCCGCAACCGAAACTCTAAGAACTCAAAGGCTGATTGGTCTTTGTGACCGAACCTCATTAGGTTTATTTTTAGTTTGCGATTGTGTCTTTTGGAATGGCCCCTGTGTGGGGTACCCCTTTAGTGAAGTCACAAGGTCACGACCTCATATCACCCCCGCTGTATATTTTGATGAGATGATATGATGATGAGATGATAATGAGATGATATGATGAAATGCCGTCTTCACGCTAGCACACCAACCCATAACGATCAACCAATGGGTTATTCACAAAAGTGAATCCACCACGTGTTGACGTAGTGGATTGGTGTACTCTGAAGACGGGGGTGGCTGGAGCCCCCAATAAATTATAAATTTTGGCATAAAATCGCCCCCCGCAGACATATGTCTTTCTCAGGTTTCGAACTATGACCCTCCGGATGAGAGTTTCTACACGCTATCAACTGAGCTATCGGACCTTGTTATAAATACATATTGAAAAAGTTAGCATGTGTTTACCAATGTGTCAGTCATATCGTTATTCCTAAAAACTACAATATTCTTAACAAAAACCATATTTTTCTGTCTAAAATGAGATTTTATATTTCTAGTTTTCCAAAATATATATAATTCTGTATAACACTAAGTCTATGCGTGGGCCGTAACAGCGGATATTGATTTAGTTATAATATATAGCGGTCTTAAAATAACTTTACGGACATCTGTTATGGAATAATCAATATGCAGCCACAGTTCATGGATTTTATGTAAACAAAAGAATAATATCCGGATATTGTTATAATAAAAACGTTCTATGAGCGTACATATAGGTTTATATTAAGAGATTCGTTCCTCGTGTCCAGAATTCTATTATTTTGGTCTGTAAGTTTGAAATTTATTCTTGTCAGAAATGGATTATGAACTCGCAGGTAAACGGGATTAATTGGTTCTGCCACAATTAACCAGCCTGGTGGAACAATCGGGCTAAAACTGAATAATATGTACCCTTGCTCCGCAGTGCCACTGTGGTGGCTAGATTTAGAAAGATCTACCTGATAGCTACCTTCAATAACATCACATACCAGATTGACTGCAATAACTGATGTTATGTTTACAATGCCCGGTGATATATGTCTACCGGCACCAAAGGGGTTGTTATTGTGTTTTAGTATAGCCGGTGGTGGGGCTATTTGTTTCCACGATTCAATTACTCCCGGATAATATTCTTCAATAAGATCATTTAATGATTTCTTCATTTCAGCGTTATTTAAATCTGGTATAACAAATGTTTGTAAATCTTTTTCTGTTATTTTATAATGATCAAGAAATATTTGTTTAGTATCTGGATCTGTGAAACCAATTCTACTAAGATCAGTTGCAACGTTTATAATACTTCGATTGGCGATGTATAAATCGAATAAGATACCATTTAAATGTTTTATTGACTCGATTATTTGCTGCTTTACACTTTCATTATAATGTTGTGATAATGAAATAAGTAAATTTCTTAAATCATTAAACGTTTTATCGTATTCAGGCTCGATATTATTTAATAACTGTCTAATAAATATTTCATCAATAATTTCTCGATATATCCTCTCTGGTGTAAAGATAACAACAAATACTGATCTATTCATCTTGGGAATTCTTTTACCGTAAAAATCGGTAAAGTAGTATATATCGTCGTTTGGATCAAATTCAAATGCTATATGACTCCATGGATATTTTCCTCGATATTCTGGATTTTTAATGAATTTTTCTTCACTCGTTTTAAATTCTTCTAGTTTTGGTTCTGAAACTCCATTATAAACAGGTGCGACTTCAGGCCATCCTAACACTGATCTGATCGAACTTTGATAAATATCTACGAGATAATCATGAGAATTTATTTCAATCGCCGCTGATAGTGTTGGTTCGTAGACAGTAATCGCTATTTTAGATTCTTTCCCCGTGATAGATTTAATTCTGCGTTGGAACTCATCATTAATCTGTTCCATTTGATAACTGCCCGTTGAAATTCCAACAACTTGCCAAACAGGTGTTCCATCCGGTTTATTTTTATTCGCGAATACCATTGAATTATTTGCTGGTTGTCCACCAAACGGTTTTGATCTAATATTAGGCCAACTATAATAAACTCGTAATTGCGCTAATGCTATTTCCTTTGCTGGAATTGCAGTCGGAAAATTAACGCTAAATTCAGGATTGGTTGAACTTAATGATATCATAGTAGTTTTTTGACGGCGTTGTATTAGCCACGATCTGCTGAAGTAATTGCGACTCTGACATTATTATTATCGTTATTATTTAATTCTCCATCTTTCCGTTATTATCACTAGCGATTATGAACGCTTCATCGTAGGTTTTCATTATCGTTACGAACTCCTCATCGGATATTTTACCATCACCGAGATACGCTGAAATATACGAGCATAATTTAGTGTATGCGGCTGTTGCTGTGTGTAATTTCATTATATACTCGTTTAGTTTATTATTCGTACACGTAGATATTTTCTTAGCGATAATATTGAAAATACCTGCACATGTTGTTGCCGTTGAAACTATAATCGTTACAACTGCAGGCGCTGTCATCGTTATCGTTGATAATAATAATCCACTTCCAGAAATAACAGCAGAAACCGAGTATACCATTATATCAATAACAACCATACGACGACGATATTTTTTTACCTTTATCGTGTAATCGTCGATGATATTTTTTAGTTTCGTTTGACACTCACATACTTGAGCGTATCTGTGACGTTGAACGTCGATAAATGATTCTTGATTCATTATACTTATTTAAGTAACTAATTCGGGAGTTTCAGCTACAAACTCAATACACCACCAATAAGTCGCTGCGGTTAACTTTTTATCATTCGCTATTAGCATAAACGTTTCCTCGACATCTTTATTTAACACTATAGACACAATTCCAGAAAAATCATCGGTTGAATGACGCCATGGAAATGTGGTAAATATACTGAATTTTGCACTACTAAATACAGATAATCTGTATACACCAGTAACCTCTGCAGTGTGTTTAAAAGTGTTATTTTCCGGTGTCCATGTTGCCTTTCCTGATGCGACTGTGTACACGATATTAATGATCTGCTTGTGAGGAATTTTAACGAGATTGGTTTTTTGAATAATGTTAGGAATACCACTAATGATATCGTTGAGTCTTGCGTTAATGTCAGCGAGATTAATAATAACATTTGGTGGAGTTCCAAAAAAGTCATTAATAGATCTGTGTACATTTCTACGAAAATTTAGAAATGTTTGTACGTGATTAAAATATTCAGTTCTAAATGAAGCAATTCCATCATTGATTGTCGTTAACGAAGTCGTTATTGGAATTTCCCTATCGTCGACGTATTTCTTCGTTGCAGCGTCAAATCTGTTTCTGGTGTTCTGAGATTATTAATACCATTATTATTCATGTCGAGAAATGCACGCATTATACCACCGCGCACTGACACGTACTTGGATTCTTGATCATCGACGTATTTTTTGTTGCTGCGTCTGTATCTGCGATTGGATCTCCAAGATACGTAATTTTTCTTCCTGACATAATAACATCACCGGTAAATACATCACCAGTTTTCTTAACATAATCGTTAACCGACTTACCGGAATCCTGTATTTTACCATGATCAGTGAAAGTAACGACATTATTAACAACCGCGTTGGGAATTCGTACAAGAACATCTAGTAGTTGTATGTTACTCGTTTTAATCGTCCTTGTTTGTCCTGAAAAACGACGACTTCATTTTGATCCACACTCGTTATATTTAATAAATCATCGATTTCATTTCTGAGCTGATCAATGGTTGCATATTTAGATAAATCGAACTTCTGAGTTCTACCTGAGGATCTTCCGTAAACATCTACCATTATATTTACTGATATCAGTTTAAGTACTATGACGTAGTGTAGTGAACGCGTGTACGACTTTATGAGGCGGTGCTGTTGATTTTGATACAGCATCAAGCATAGCGAGGGTTTCACGGCCGCATATTGGAGGATCAGTTATTTTTTGTGTCGGTAGCGTTGAATACCAGATTGGAGCAGTATTATTGCTAACGTAATGAAGAAATTCTTTTGGTGGTGCTAATCCATACGAATCGAAATAAATAATTCCACGTGGATCAATTGCATATGCGACCCAGTGCGTGCCTGGGCCAGAATTTTTATCGAGATTAATAATACCGGTTTCATGTTGCATTGCAACGGTAGGTAATTGATCGCGCATAAAAACACCTCTGAAATTTTTTATTTTTAATTGCTTAGCAGCATTAAGTAAATCAAAATTGGACATGGGTGTTATTAGTAAACTGTCCCGGGAAGTCTTAGACCTTTTCCGTACCAGTGTGGGGTCCCTGGTAATCTTAGACCCTTTCCTTTTTTTTTTGATTCCTTTTCCGGTTGCTTTCTTTAACGCCATTCCAGCAGCTGTTCCAACAGCACCTAGCGCAGCTGCCTTTGCAACAGCTGGTGCTGCAGCTGCTATTAATGCTGGTATAGCTGCGAGAAGTGGAAATATACCACCCGTTTTAGCGATGTCTTTAATAACCACTGCGGAAAGATCAAGTCGTACACCAGTCTTTAATCGCTTGGCTTTATTAAAGTGATTATACTGACGTTCAGTCAGCGATAGCTTATTCGGACCACCCGCGAGTTGTTCTCGCTTCAGTGATATTTTTACCGCACGATTATTTTTGATGATGATTGTAGCTTTTTAATCTGACCAGGAGTCAGACTCACACTAATGTGATGATATGACATTTATAATATTATGAGCGATCTAATTACATGTTTTCTACTGGAGCATCAATAACTCTCATTCGTCCACCAACACCTTCGAGTAACATCGATTTATCGCTGAGTATAACGGCTATTGCTCTGTAATTAGAGATATTTAAAACATCTCTATTAACACGAGCTCGAAGATGAATATCTACAACAGATTGTCTGGTTAAATCTAAATGTTCTAGTGAAAAGTAATAAATCTAGAGAAAAGTAATAAATCGGATACAGCGTTGTAAAATCTAACTGAGATATTTGTAAACCAGTATCAATATTTTGATCACGACCCATGAACGACATTAATCGATGATATGCACGTGCTACATGATTATTTTCAAAATTCAGTAATATATCCTCGGATGGTTCTTGGTGTCCATTTATCCTTAATGAAACCTCAGAAACACCAAGATTGTCAAATATCATAATACTAAGATTTTGTTCGTTTATTCGTGCAGTATTTTGAAACGCAATAAATATATGTCTTGGTGCAGAAACACCTTGTTGAGAAGCTATTTGCCATGTGAATAAACCGTTAATTGCACTTTGAACACTATCTGTAGTTGTTGTTAACCATGAT